>JAJJMC010011502.1:1324429-1349653 GCA_023531435.1 Papaver californicum | reverse complement strand
GGGGGGGGGGGGGTTGTGACTATAACTAAATTATACTAAAGCAAAAAGATTAAAACGAATATCAGAGATAAAGAACATTGGTTAGTGAGTTCATCTTCCATCTTCCAACATGTTATCAACCAAATCATACTCAACATTGATGCACTCTCAATATCAACAACCCTAAAGCATCCTATCGCAAGCTTACTCCGATAAAACTCCTATTATCATCAAAGGCGCATGAGCCACTCTTTGAATCCTTTTCACAGAATAACTTGGCGCAAGAGCTGCTCAAGTTTAACCCAAAGAAAGCAATGGTATTTGTGAGTTGAGGTTATTCTAAGCAATTCGGCGCAAGAGCCACTCGGATTTAACCTAGGTCACGCTTCTACATATAATCGCATGGCAACATCCCGTCGTTAACAACTATGTTATACTACTTGTAACAAGGGTCTTTCGACAATTCCGGATCTCAAACCCTAGTTTAGCTATAGATTTCAATGCATGCTCATCTAATTCGCGACTTAAACAAACAAGCAATCCATCATACAAGGCGTTATAAACGGTAGAACATAAGCGATATTGAAGAGATTATGAACATATGAGAATGAATACTTCAATTAATAAACATTTTTTCCAACTTAGGACTGCATCTCTAACCAATAAGAAGAGTTTAGTTCATCATGGATTTCTCAAAATCCATGGAAAATAATCAAGAAAGCAAGTAAAGCAAACCCTCGGTATCGCGATGATCAATTGCAACTCCAAGCCTTAGATTCTTCTTCTCCTTGTGTTTTTCCCGTGTCCGGACGTACTTATTAATGTCTTGGATGTCTCCTTATATAGTATCCACGAAATCTAGGTTTTTAATCCTTCCGGGATCATATTTTCCATGTTTTAGAAGCCCACACACGTGCCAAAACTCCCAATTTACGGTTGGGTTGGAGCCACTAAACCCAACCGTAACTCTGACACAAAAATATCACTCAAAAGCACCCAGATTTACGGTTGGGTTCGAGCCAATCACCCCAACCATAAATCTGTCATAAAAATTCGCTCCAAAATTCCCCAGGTTTACGGTTGGGTTCGAGCCAAGAAACCCAACCGTAATTCCTCCTGGATACTTTTTATTACTTCACTATTTTGATCATATCTCCCTCATCCGGTGTCCGATTGAACTCATTCTTTTTGGGTTTCCTTCGTCTTTCAATTTTCTATAAGATGGCAATGACAAAATCTTTATGATTTTTCAACTAATTTTACGGTTGGGTTTGAGAGTCTAGACCCAACCGTAAATCCTCCTGGAATTTACCTCCAAAATCAACGTCTTTTACGGTTGGGTTTTGAGGTACTTTCCAACCGTAAATCTTCCTGGAACTCTTGTTTCAAAGTTGTGTTTCCATCCTTTAACCTCTTCTTTTTATGCCGGAATGAACTCCTTTCCTCTTCTTTGGTTGAATATACTTCAAAACTCCTAAGAAACTCATAAACAAACAAAATCAAAGCATAATGATATGAAAACTAACAAGAAATCAATGAATTAGAGTATCCAAATAGTGCAAATAATGAACCTATCATGCATAAGCTTCCACCAAGTAGTTATATGGTTTTTGTGTTTGTTGACTGTGATTAAGAAGATCTATAGATGTTGCAGTACATTGTATTCTGTTTTGAGAATAGCTCAGTGAAATTTGTAGGTTTAGTTGATAATTAAACTGAGTCAGTCATATTATTTTATTTGTTTATAGGATATCACCATTTTCTTGTAGATGGGTGAATCAATTGATGTATATTGAAGCAGAAGCTCTAATGAGAATCCCAACCAGTAAAGAGAAGCTAATGTTCATAATTTGTTCGATTTACTATGTGGATTTCCTTTGGAGAAAGTTTGTGATGGGGACGAAGATAATGGTGATTCTAGTCCTTCAAATAAAGTTAATGTAGTTGATCAAGGGGATGGAAAATATAAGTTTTTATTGTATGTTATTGTTGCCATGGGATTTGCAGTTGGGTTTGGGGGTTTGTTTTTTGTTTTGCTTCAAATGGTGGTTTCCATATTGGAGAACTATTGAAGTTAAAATAGTAAAAGGATGTAATCATAAAAATTGATAATAATAAAAAGTTGTTGTTTTCTAAAAAAAAAAAAAATTGTTCCCTTTGCCTAGTCAGATTCTAGCTTTTTTTTTTATTTGAATTTATTGTCAGATTGTAGATTAAATTAGGTGTGTATATGCCTCCACCGAGTAGTTTTATGTGTCAGTTGAATTATGTAGGTTGAAGAGGAATCAATCTTGAGTCATGTTATTATGGCTTTGACATATGACATAGTATTGAAGCAGTAGCTCTAATTAGACTCAGACATGGTATTTTGGTGTAGGATGTCAGCATTAATGAATAAAGATTATATTCTGTCTTGAGAAGCAGTTTCTGCAATTTAGATGAAAACCAAATGGAAGGTAGTATTCGTATAAGACCGTATATCTAGATTACAACCTGAGTCTCCAACATTATCAATACCCAACCATACACAAGAAATCACACAAAATATAGCTTTCATCATTTCATTTCAAATAGATTACAACCTTTTTGTTCGTTCAGTATTGTTTTGCTACATTGTCATTTCATATCTAGTTGCTAAAGCAAAAAAAATGTAAGCCCTTACATCACACTGTCATCATTAACATTCGAAAAACATAAAACTTGAACCTAAATCCAAAACATAAACTCCATAAAACAAATTTTCCCTGTATTTTCTCCTTTGATGATTTACATATTTCCAAAATCAAAAAAACAAAACAAGATTGAGTCTTTCTCAATTTCCATTAGACCCTCTTCATTTCAATTATTCTTTGTACTTTGATGATAGGTATTTCTACAAAATACTAAGTTGTGTTACCATTTGCAAACTTAATATCATCATTTCCGTTAGAGCAACTAAACCCAAAAAATCCACCAGCTTTTTACAGAAGAATTGAAAATTCGAGAAGTCTTACCCATTGTTGTCCATCAATCGGAATCGGTATCGAAATAGAAATCATATTTTTTTCCGATTCCGATTCCAGATCCATATCAGAGTCAGTCACTACGTTGAGTATGAACTGATTTTCTGAATCACCACGTGCTAGTTATGCATGATACTCTTCCCCGATTCCTCTTCTTGCACTGCATACTTTAAACTCTCATCTTCACTTCGTGCACCTCTTCTAACCCTCTTCATGTCTCTTCTAAACTCCTTCACTGCTTGTTTTCTAGCCATTTTATTCCTCACGAACAAAAACTCCTCTGGGCGCATGGTTAAACGTCAAGTCCCTTGGCACACCACGCCTCTTCAATTTCAGTTGATTTTTTCTTTAAAACCATCATTTCTCCTCGATATCCCTTCCATAATTATCTCTCACATATCATGTATATCTCCACAAGATTATGTTGAAATTGGTCATATGCGGTTAACCATGGGTTATTAGTCAGGTTCAAAACATGTATATTTGTGACATAAATATTTGATTGGTTGATTAGTCAACAATACAATTATTACCCAACGACTTGATTTGCCAAGATTTGATTGGTTGATTAGTTAACAGATGGGCTCATTACCCTCCATATTTAGGATCTCGACCCTTGTTACATGACTCCCAAAATTGAATCAATGGTAGAGATTAAAAGGTCACGTGCACACTCGTTAGAGAGTGTGCACAAAATCAAACTCAAATATTCCGGTCTACCAATGAACCACAAAAATCTACTAAGGTGAAAATTAGAAGAGAAAAAAGATAATTGGTCGGGAACAGGTGAGAGTCTGAGAAATAAATCCTTTCATTTCTCATTTCATCTCCATCCATTTCAAATTCTATCGATTTGAGCTTCAGAAAACTTTATCAAGAACTATAATCAGTAATTCCATCGATTTGAGCTTCAGAAAACTAAATCAAGAACAATAATCAGTTAGTAGTACTTCTATGAAACATTGATTTAAGCCTAGATTTAGGTTTAATCGATCTCTCATAGAAGTATTAATTGATACCGATTCATAATTTTGGAAATCCAAATCTGGGTTATCTTCATCTAAGGTATGCCATGCATTTATTTTTCTCTGAATCGAAATTTTTCAACATTTGGGGGTTTAATGATTTTATAAATTGGAGGTTACAAACTATTGATTTTGAATGATACAATTTCTGATGGTGATTATGAACATCTTTATCTTTCAAATCTATGTGGTTGTAGATTTTAGGTTTATTTATATATGATGTTGCTATGAATTGTATCTTGTTCTGAGAATGTTTTGGTGATTATAAACATTTAAATAGCATGCTATATGTCTCCACCAACTAGTTTTATGTGCCAGTTGATTATATAGGTTGAATAATATGCAATTGTGAGTCATGTTATTGACAGATGATCTAAAGCTTGTTATACCTTTTAAGAATATTTGGTTGTTGAACTTAGACTCAGACATAGTATTTGGTTGTAGGATATCAACATTAGTGAATAAAGCTTGTATTCTGTTTTGAGAAGCAGCATCTCAGGAATCAAGATAATTTGATGAATCTTTTTGATTTGTATTTATTGTCAGATTTGTAGAATAAAATTAGGTGTTCATAAGGCTCCACCAAGTAGAAGTAGTGTTTACCTTGAATTGGACTGAGTAGAAAATCAAATATATAATTTCAAACGTAGATGTACCTTATGCAAACCCAGAGAATTGTAGGGAAAACTATTAGGAAGGACTAAAATGACTTGTTTTCAATATGCATTTTTTTTTCCAACTACCTGTTCCAGTTCTTTGTTTTGTATGGTTTTCAACTAACCCTATAACTTTGAATCCCCATATCTCTGAGTCAAATAAGATTATCAGTAACAACCCAATTTTGATCCCATCTTTAACCTCATTCAGATTGCAAGAATTATAAAATTTGTCAACAAAATATTTTAATACCCACTATAACTATTCAAACAAAGACTTTTCATCATGCTCAAAATCAAAATCAATTTCAAAATAACCATATTAGAAGTAATTTGTTGGCTGATGATCATACCCCCACGCGCCTTTGTTCAAATAGATGTTGTTTGCAAAAAAAGGTTACCGCTACCTATCTCCAGGAAAAAACAAAAAACCAAAAAAATAAAAAGATTATTGCCTAGGCCGATCCCTCTGATATGGATTCCCACTTTGTGCCCTACGCATAGCAGAATCAGTTTACATCATGGTGTTTCGTCTAGGAGGAATATGAGGTCGGCTTTGATCCTGCTGAGGAGCTTGCCTGGTGGTATCATTCTCTGCACCTCTCTGTGTGTTTGTTGCAGATGCAGGTTTAGGTGCAGGTAGAGGCATTGGGTGCACAACACTAAGAGGATTTCTATGACCAAAACCACCCTCAACAATTATATCAACCTTCTCAACAACCCTTCCTATAGTAGGACAAACCATATTGAGCATAGGATAGACCATACCTTGAGTGAATGTTACGAATCTGTGCTCTAGCTTGTGGAGAAAGCTCAAGAGAATCAAATCCAAGTCTGGCACCACCAGTGACAAAAAATTAATCCCCAACAACAACTGCACCTTTATTTATTACAAAAAACTCATGTGTAGGATGATCAACATACATCGACCAACCATCATCCCGTCTCCAATTGTGATTTGGAAGAATTGGTTCCTTAAAAATTGTTCACAGAAAAACACCACCATATCCCTAATATGACCCAGAACCTACATTTGCTCCATTACTAGTATTATTGGCACAACCACCATTAGTATCATTACCACTACCACTTCCACTTCCACCACCACCACCACTAGCACTACCAAATTCATATGTGTTATTTGAAAAAAACCGTCGACCATCTGCTCCAGTACTATTACCAAAACTTTTATTTTCACTATCATTCTTACTTTGTTATTTTCTGGAAGGATTCTGAGGAATTTTGAATCTGTATTTGCAGAAGAATAAGAAGAACTATTGGTTTTCCTTCTGCCTGATTCTGTTTGGGGTAAATGGGGTGCTACCCCAAACAAACACGACTTTTCATAAGAAGTTAACTCCCTCTTCACTCCATGTCGCAGTTTTAGACAAATAAAATTATCTGTCTAATCATTTTGATGGGAAGTTTAAAGAGGTTTTTAACAACTGGCGACTGTTCTATCGGGAATTCCACTTGTGTGAAAGACATGTGTGCTATAAAACCTCTTCATTTGGATTCGCCTGAGAAATTAGAGATAAAAATCTCTAATTACTCACTAAGCCTCATATCCAAGTGAGAGACTGAGAGGTTATGTCTTTTCTACTCTGCTAGACGCAAATCTAGCCCATGATGGGATGGTAATTGGTAAGTGAGGTAATATTTTTGGACACCACTTTTGTGGTTAAACAAAAATCGTGTTTCAGTGGAGATTTATATTATTCTATCACACGTGCTAGATTGAAACATGCTTATGTGATTAAGAAATTTTAAATTCTTGCATGGGTAATCTGGTCAATTTGGTAATTTAACAGTCCCCGAAATATTTGTTGTACCATTCCGATAAAGGTAATCTGGTCATTTTCGCAGTCCCCCCAAATATTTGTTGCACCATACCGGTAAGGGTATTTTGGTAGTTTTCACAGTCCCCAAAATATTTGCTTGACTATACTCCGGTAAGGGTAATCTGGTTATTTTCACAGTCCCCCCAAATATTTTTTGCACCACTCCGGTAAGGGTATTTTGGTAATTTATACAGTACCCCAAAATATTTGTTGAACTATAGAATCTGATATGTTACATCTCTAGTTCATCGGAATGTACACCGGAGGTCTATCTTTAACAACCTATTAACCTGAATTTCTTTACGGCCGGATCCCTAAATCTACTGAATAACCATAGAATCTGACATGTTAGATCTCCAGTTCATCGGAATGTACACCAAAGGTCTATGATCTCTAGTAATAACCTGGTGCATAACTAGTATCTCTATACCAGATCCCTAAATCCACCGAAGAACCATAGAATCTGACATGTTACATCTCCAGTTCATCGGAATGTACACCAAAAGTCTATGATCTCCAGTAATAACCTGGTGCATAACTAGTATCTCTACATCAGATCCCTAAATCCACATGATAACCATAGAATCTGACATGTTATATCTCCAGTTCATCGGAATGTACACCAAAGGTCTATGATCTCAAGTAATAACATGGTGCATAACTAGTATATCTATACCAGATCCCTAAATCCACCGAAGAACCATAGAATATGATATGTTACATCTCTAGTTCATCGGAATGTACACCAAAGGTCTATGATCTCTAGTAATAACCTGGTGTATAACTAGTATTTTTGTATGGTCGGATCCCTAAATCTACCGAATAACCATTGAATCTGACATGTTACATCTCTAGTTCACCAGAATGTACACCAAAAGTCTATGATCTCTAGTAATAACCTGGTGCATAACTAGTATCTCTATACCATATCCTTAAATCCACCGAATAACTCTAGAATCTGACATGTTACATCTCCAATTCATTGGAATGTACATCAAAGTTCTATGATCTCTAGTAATAACCTGGTGCATAACTAGTATCTCTATACCAGATCCCTAAATCCACCGAAGAACCATAAAATATGACATGTTACATCTCTAGTTCATCAGAATTTACAACACAGGTCTATGATCTCTAGTAATAACTAACTCGGTACATAACTAGTATTTATATACCAGATCTCTAAATCCACCGAAGATTTATAGAATATGACATGTTACATTTCCAGTTCAACGGAATGTACACCAGGGGTCTATCTCTAGCAATGTCAACCGGAATATGCCTTGTGTCGTTTTAATCCCAAAACCCAAATTCTACCCAATTATGTGTTTTGACTACAAATTTGACCAAAACATTTGACCTTGATCCGAACGACTTTCACTTAGATATTTTGAGATAAAAAGCAAATTTCTCCTCAATTATTGTATTCTTCTCTCTTGTCTGAAAGTTTTGGCTCTCAAATTTCTTTTTCCTCTCAATTTCCCACTCTAATAATTTTTTTTATATCGATTCCCTCACATATTTGATACCCTTTCTGATTTCCCTCTCAACTTTCATTTCCCTACTCTCAAATTCGAGACAATAATTTCAACTTTCCTCCCTATGTATTAAGATAGTGAGATGAAGAGCTCATACCTTTTTTCTTCCACTATCCCCATCTTCCCACACCATCTTCACTCATACTTCTACTTCACTAATACCTCTTAACTCGCATCATCCTTGTTTCTCACTCATTCTCAAAATGTATTATCTGTAGCTTTTTAGCTAAGAATAGATCTAACAAAATTGTTTATTTTTTTCGTGTAGGGTTGAAAAAAAAAGGTTAGATCTGTATGAAGATCAATATTATATTCTAGATTTGTTCTTTTTTCTTTAAGATTAGGGCTTTCCTGGTTGTAATCTCAATATATTTCAACAAGAATTTGGGTTTTTTTGTTTAGTTCACTAATGGGTTTTTTTGTTGTTGTTTTCTGCTTTACATTCATTTTTATTTTGGTTGTTGTAATCTCTTTCAATAAATTACAACCCAAATAAGGGTTTTCAACTATCTTTAAGCAAGATACATCTATACTTTTGTGGGTCTTTAGTGTTTGTTTACTGCTACCGATGTAGGTTTGTTTAGTTGTAATCTTTTTCAATAGATTACTGCTTTACATTTTTGGTTTGTTTGGTTGGAATCTCTGTCAATAGAATACTACTTTACATCTAGGGTTTATTGATTTTTAGTGGCTTGCATTATCATTTAATAGTTTGTTCTAATCTAGATTCTTTATATGACTGCTTATATTCTTCTTTCTTTTGGTTGTTGTAATCTCTTTCAATAGATCACAACCCAAATAAGGGTTTTCAACTTTTGGCTTAGGTTTTTTTTAATTCTACCGACGTAGGTTTATTAGCTGTAGTCTCTTTCATTAGATTGCTTCTTTAGATTTATGGTTTTTTTGGTTGTAATCTCTTTCAATAGACTACAACTTTGCATTTAAATTTATTGATTTTTCTTGCAAAGTATTTTCTTTTAATAGTTTGTTTTGTACTATATTTCTTATATGTGGTTTGTTGTTTGGTTTCCCATATGGACAGTATTGGTCCTGCAAATATGTCTAAGTGTTGGAATAAATTCCTTATTAGCCTAAATCAACTCTGTCAAAATAAATTTATTCCAACCCTTAGAGAGCCTTGCATGATTAGGTATATACCTACATCGGTATGAGTTGTATCTTTCATCTATGATTCTAGCCATTCCCATGAACACGAGAGTGTTGCAGGTTTCCTTTTTAACCTCGGGTTTGTTTTGTTACTATTTGTAGGTAAAAACGATTAAAGGGTAAAAAGGGGAAATGATATAGTAGGTTGTTGCAAGTTGGAGAAAATTGTTTGAAGAGCAAACAAATTGAAGAGCAAATCCTTTAAACACCAAACATTTGTACTGTATAAGTACTTTTAAGATTCAAGAAATCAATCTGTACGAAATTGGCCTAAATCAAGAAATGGTCGTTCCAATTTCGTTTAGGTCACAAAGGAAGGAGAAGGGTTGATATGTAGGGAGGGAAACAAAGAAGTATTGAGATATATGGAACTAAATTTCAGTAATGGTAAGATGGGTTGAACTGCTGTGAGGAAGAAAATAAGAAGTCTGAGTTTTCTGAGAATCTTTAAGTTGATTGCTATGTGATCGTTCAAGCTCTTATGAGATAAAACTCTTGTCCATTGTTGATAGGTTGAAGAACCTATTTATAGAAGTTGAAGTTAACACATTGATCTCGTAAGTGGTGGTAGTTACAGAGAAGTGGAAATCATGGTGAAAACCAACTTCATCATGTTAGTGGGACTTGACAATTGTACGACCAGTATTCCATTCACTCCTTCAACTGCCGGCACGACTTTAATACTTTCTCGTCGTGGGTGTATTACTACGTCGCATGTGTTGTAGGACGCCAGACCAAAACCATAGTGAATATCCCCCCATGTGACATAATTGATGTCTCGAGCATGGTTAAGTCTATTTTATATACGTGTATTATTTGGTTAGTTGTTGACCTAGCTAGACTGTCAGTCTTAGCATATTGATGAGTTTAACAAGTTGAGTCATTGATGGACGAAGTGTAAGGTGTATGATGAAACAAGCAGTGATGTTTAATAGATCATAGACGTAGAGAGTCTGATTGATATTGACATTGGTAGTTGTGGCATATCATTGTGCAGCCAAGGTATCAATAATACTCGGATGATCTTGTTGGATTAGTAAGCATATATCTAATGATATTGCTGGATCGATCAGAGACCAATATATATACAGAGTAGTGGTTGCGCCTTGCTTCTTTCATAACCAGATATCCTACTTGAAAGACCCTAGGATTCAATGTCTTGGCTCTGAATACGTATCGTTAACACAATTTCTCCTTCATCCCTTGATAGATACTTTTTTGTGTTAAATTGTGCTCAATTCTCTATATTACGAGTTCTCAACTTTGTACTGATTATGGGTTTTTATTTCTTTGTAGGTATTTTTGGGAAATAAATATTTGTGGAAAAATTGGCTCAAAAGTTGATAAGGGCACCCGGAAAAATTGATAGAGGCACCCACCATATGGATTAGGGGCACCCTCCCTTTTGAATTTAAATTCGGAAAGGGCAGGAAGAAGTTCTTCACGTGAGAGAAAAGTCTGAATTAGTTGGGAACCGAAGTTCAAGGGATGTAAACGTGTTTTTGGTATCTCAAACTGAAGAAATAATCAAAACATATCAATACACGTCAAACGGAGCGTTTCATGCCGTGATTAATGGGTGGAACTCGAGTTGGAGACTGGAAAAGAGAATTCTTCTCTGTTTCGGATTAACACGAATTCTAAGTTGTTTTGGATGGTTTCTTTGGGTCCTTATCAATTAAGATGTGTTATTAGGGTTTATTAATCCTATAAATAGCAAAGAAAAATAAGAAAAAATCATCTCGGAGTCGGGAGAAAAATTCAGAGAAAAAAATGTATGTTCGCTTGTGAAGAAGAAGAAGGAGTACAGGCCACACCTAAAGACAGTCGCTGATTCGGTTACCTTTTCTTTTGTTTTTTACTGCACCCAGAAGCAGTCTTTTATTCTCTGTTTTACTTTCTCTTTTCAGCAACACAGAAAACAGTCTCAACAACACTTATATTCGTAGCTGTTTTATGTGTTACTTCTGTTTTTCTCTTCTTTTAAGCACTTTGAGTTATGAACATGTATTTTGAAAGAGAGTTTGACATGAGGAGCTACACCTTATTGCTGAGGCGACGGAAGAAGCCAT
Source organism: Papaver californicum (assembly GCA_023531435.1). Lineage (NCBI taxonomy): Eukaryota > Viridiplantae > Streptophyta > Magnoliopsida > Ranunculales > Papaveraceae > Papaver > Papaver californicum. Next base: position 1,338,373 of record JAJJMC010011502.1, on the reverse strand, counting down.
TTTTCCAATAATAAAGTGGTATATTTTTATTTTATTAATTGCTTGCAATTCTTTTATGATTATTTGATTTGAATTAAATTTGAAATAGTGATTTTTATCAATTAGTTGTGTTTTCTTTTGATGATTCATGCTTACTTTAGAGCTATTGGTGTCTCATACTTTTGATTTACAAGTTACAACTATTATTTTAAAAATTTAACTTTAGCAATATTTAGAATCAATTGAATGTATGAGTTGCAAGATAACTATTCATGCTAAATCACTTCAAAAATTGGCTAATGGTGGAATCCTTAGTCTCGATTCTTTCCATAATCTTAAATCAATTCTAATTTAATCTTTTTTATTTTTAGTATTAAAAAAATTAGGTTTAAAAATCAAATCTTCACAAGTCTGAGTATCGAATCTTTTACCACTATTTCTAAATTACATCAATTTTTGGCGCCGCCGACGCGGACTTGTCTTTAGGTTTAGAGTTTTAGATTTAATTTTTAGGTTTTATTTTTGTTTTTAGTATTATTTTTACTTTGTTTTATTTTACGTTTCTTTGGGTATTTATCTTTTTGCTACAGGTTTTGGATTTTGGATTAAAAGGAAATTGAGCCAAAGATTTTGGTGATTAAAGACTTGGAGTTAAAGTTAAAGCTAAAAGAACGGAAAAGAAGACAAAGAATTTTATTTTTATTTGTTAGATTTTATTTCTTTCTCTTTTTAGAAATTGTATTAGGAAAGGTAATTTAAATATAAACTGCAACAGGGAAGGACGACAATTACTATATTGTCTCGGCCCCTCGGGTTCGTACACTGATACAGGAGTCGGTGGCCCGAGTCGACTACAACCGATTCATCCCTGTCTGGTATGGGAGGTAAGACTCGATCAACCCACAAATCCCCTGCAAGTGGGTTTACTATGTTCCTTCGTATGCATATATGTTGAGGAACTGAATACGGATTTATTTTCTAATAAAGGGAAAGAACTGGCCATACAAGATAAGGACTCGGATTTCATCACCGTTTCTTTCTTGCCAGCTTTAGGAACACGTTACCAAACGCGAACCTAAACTTAAAACTTTGACTAGAAAGAGACCGATAGGGTACGAGCTTATAGAAAGTCATTCAAAAGGACTGTATTGGTTACTCTGTTAGCCTAACTCAAAGTTCAGGAAGATTATTTTAAATAGATTCTCCCCGCCTTGTAACCCAAAGAACGTTGCCAAAGAGACAGGGTTATCAAAGCTCCTTAGAGCTTATCCTGTTTCTATTCGACTTAATCTAATTCGGATCATTCTAAGAGGTTTGCTACAACTGTAACTAGTTTCCTTTTGAAAGAATAGAAGATGGTCTTGAAACAATCTAAGTGGAGTCATCATGCTTTTTGTTTGCTAGATTCAATATGTTTGATTTGGTGGAGTCAGACTTGCTTGTGATTGTTTAGAATTCGCTTCCAATTAGGATTTATTTTTTTCTTTTTTTAGTGTATGCCAAGACTGCTCGAAATCATCACTGAGCGAGCTTGGAAAGAGACATTCTAGGTCGTTTGATTAGTGACAAACCTAGTAGTTTTGTCCCTGGAAACGAGGACCTCGAAGACTCTTTTTTTTTTAGGGCCCTCTTTTTAGAAATTTCAATTTTGAGAACTTGACACTATGTAAAGAAGTTACTCCTAGTCCTTTGATAGTGCCAACAATGGAAAATTTAAAAGCTTTGTTGAACCCGACTATGAATTCTCGTCCATCATGTATCAAGTTAGCTGAAACTGAAGCAAACTATGAGTTAAAACCTGGGACCATATAGATGCTCCAAATCTTCTTAGAGAAAGAAAATGAAAACCCCCATTTCCATGTTAGGGATTTTGAGGAAATATGTAGTACCATCAGAATTAAGGACCTAGATGATGGAGCATTGAAACTTAGATTATTTCTTTTTTCACTGAGAGACAAATCCAAATCTTGGCTATATAGTTTGACTTCTGAATCCATTGAAACCTATGACATCTGCCTTTTTCCAAAAGTTTTTCCCTAGGCACAAAACATCATCTGTTAGGCAGCAGATTTGCACATTTGCTCAACAAAAGGGAGAATCTTTATATAGGTATTTGGAAAGGTTCAATGACTTATTATCACAATGTCATCATCATGGTTTAGAAAAAGTAAGGCTATTTCAGATCCTCTACGAGGGTTTAGATTATTCGACAACAACCATGGTTGAGTCTTTATGCACAGGTGGGTTTAAAAATAAAACTGTTGATGGTGCGATGACATTTTTGAATGAAATCGCAGGAAAAAAACCCAGCATTGGGAAAATAGTAGGGAGCCCATAAAACAATTCTTCTAAGTAGAGGAAATGTCAATAGGGTAGAAGGATCTTTTGAACCAGATTCCAAAATAACAACTATTTCAAAAAGGTTAGAAGCTTTAGAACTGAGTCAATCTAGTTGTGGAATTGATCCCAAGTCATTTTGGGAAGGACAGACTGTTGAAGAGCAAGCCCATGCTCTTTATAATAACACTAGATTTGATAATCATCAGAAGTTTGACCATTATTCAGAAACCAATAACCATGTTTGGAGAAACCATCCTAACCTTTCTTGGTCTAAGGGCCAGAGTCAAGGTCAGTCTAGTAATTCTAAGGTTCCCCCAGGTTTTGGTTATACTAAGAATCCTTCTGAACCGGTACAATTTCAGAATCCGCTAGAGAAGACGATCATGAGTTTAGCAGAGTCTGTCGCCTTACTAACTCAGAATACTACAAACTTTCAGCAGTCAGTCAACCAAAGTTTACAAGAAAATCAAAAGATTATTCAGGCTAACAGTCAGGCTATTTCCAATTTAGAAACAAGGTTGGTCAAATCGCTGAGTCTTTGAGTGAAAGAGAAAAAGGTAGGTTTCCTAGTCAACCCCAACCCAATCCTAGAGGAGTTCATGAAGTATCTTATGATGAGAAATCATCAAATCATGTGAATGCAGTTAGAACCCTTAGGAACGGTAAAGTGCTAGACAACAAGATAAATATGTCTGATAGTGAACATACTGTAGTTCACCCTTCTGAGCCAGTAGTTGTTGAGACTGATGAAGTATCTAAAGATCCCGATATAGTCCCTCATAAGCCAGATTTTGTGCCCAGAGCTCCGTTCCCACAACTGTTAGCACCAACAAAGAAGGAATCAAACTTTAACGACATATTGAAGGTTTTTAAGCAAGTGACGATAAACCTTTCATTATTAGATGTAATCAGGAAGATTCCTGCTTATGCCAAGTTCCTTAAGGATATATGTACGCGAAAGAGAAAGCTTAGTGTACAAAAGAAAGCTTTTTTAGCTAGTCGTGTGAGTTTAATTATCCAAAAAAATACAACCCTTAAGTACAAAGACCCAGGTTCCCCAACCATTTCTTGCACAATAGGTAACTACCGTATTGAGAAAACGTTACTTGACTTAGAAACAAGTGTGAACTTACTTTCGTACCATGTGTACCTCCAACTAGGATTGGTGATTTGAAACCTACTCCGATAACACTACATTTAGATGATAGGTCTGTAAAAAATCCTCGTGGTATCATAGAGGATGTTCTTATTGAGGTCGATAAGTTTATATCCAGTGGATTTTATTGTCCTTGATACCCAACTTGTCCCTGACCCAGAGAATCAGATACCTGTGATATTAGGTCGCCCGTTTTTAGCTACATCTAATGCGACCATTAATTGTCGAAATGGTATTATGAACTTATATTTTGGTAATATGACTATTGAGCTGAATATTTTCAATATTAGTAAGCAATCACCTGAGCTAGATGACATGTGCATTGAAGAGGTGAACATGATAGGAACATTAGTTCAGGAGTCATTACCAAACACTTAGTTAGAAAATCCATTAGAGAAATGCCTAGCCCACTTTAGGTTTGATTTTGATGATGATAGTGTGATTAATGAGGTGAATGCTTTGTTAGATTCAGCCCCTTTAATAGACACTAGTAATGGATGGAAACCTAAGTTCGAACTTTTATAAGTTTCTAAGTCTACCCTAATTCCTTCTCTAGAAGAGCTTCCTAAGTTGGACCTTAAACAACTACCAGATACCCTGAAGTATGTGTATTTAGGCCCATCTGAGACTTTGCCTATGATTATAGTATCCGACTTGGATAGTAATCAGGAAAGTAGGCTAGTGACCGTGCTTCAAGACAATAAGGAAGTTTTAAGGTGGACCATAACAAACATTAAGGGTATAAGTCCTACTTTTTGTATGCATAAAATTCATTTAGAGGATGATACCAAACCGTCCAGGGAGATGCAACGTCGACTTAACCCTAACATGAAAGAAGTAGTTCGAACTGAGGTGCTTAAGTTGTTAGATGCGGGTATTATCTACCCTATTTTAGATAGTAAGTGGGTCAGCCCTGTTCAGGTTGTTCCCAAGAAAGCAGGTATCACTGTAGTCCAGAATGATAACAGTGAGTTAATCCCAACCCGAGTGACCACGGAGTGGCGTGTTTGTATTGACTATATAAAATTGAACAAGGTCACAAGGAAGGACCACTTTCCCCTTCCTTTCATCGACCAAATGCTTGAGAGATTACCTGGACATATCCATTATTGCTTGCTAGATGGTTTTTCTGTTTATAATCAGATTGTTATTGCCCCAGAAGACCAAGAGAAAATCACTTTTACTTGTCCCTTTGGTACCTTTGCATATAGACGCATGCCTTTCGGGTTGTATAATGCACCCGCTATTTTTCAGCGTTGCATGATGAGCATATTTTCTGACATGGTAGAAAGGTGTTTAGAGGTCTTTATGGATAATTTTTCAGTATTTGGGTCATCTTTTGATGAGTGCTTGCATCATTTGACATTAGTGTTGACTAGGTGTAAGGAAAAGAATTTAGTGCTTAATTGGGAAAATGCCATTTCATGGTTCGATCAGGAATTGTTTTAGGGTATATCGTATCTTCTAAGGGAATAGAGGTAGACAAAGCCAAAGTTGATCTTATTAAGACTTTACAAGTTCCCAAAACTGTACGAGATGTTAGGTTATTCTTAGGGCATGCAGGTTTTTATCGTCGATTCATTGAGGATTTTAGCTTGATTTCTAGACCTCTTTCCAATCTGCTTGCAAAAGATGTTAAGTTTATCTTTGATGATGCTTGTTTAGAGGATTTTGAGAAGTTTAAGACCTACTCACTATCGCCCCCATAGTCCAGGCACCTAATTGCAACCTATCCTTTGAGATAATGTGTGATACTTCAGATTATGTTATTGGTGTTGTGTTAGGTCAGCGAGAAAACAAATTACTTCATGTGATTTACTATGCCAACAAAACTCTAGATGATTCCCAACTGAACTACACCACCACAGAGAAGGAACTGTTAGCCATTGTTTTTTCCTTAAACAAATTGTGATCTAATCTCTTATGTTATAAGGTTATAGTCTTTACTGATCATGCTGCTTTGAAGTACCTTCTGTCTAAGAAGGATACTAAACCTAGATTGATTAGATGGATCCTTTTGTTACAAGAATTCTTGCTAGAAATTAGAGACAAAAAGGGTGCAGAAAATATAGTAGCAGACCACTTAAATTTAGACTTGTTGTGGATTCCCCTGATGATTCTCCTCCCGTGAGAGATAATTTTCCTGATGAACAACTATTCTTTGTTTTCCAATTAACTTGGTTTGTGAATATAGTGAATTATCTTGTTACTGGTGGAATGCCTCAACACCGGGGTAAACAAGATCGTTTTAGGTTTTTAGCCGAGGTAAAGCATTTCTTTTGGGACGATCCTTATTTGTTTAAGTATAGTCCAGACCATATTATTAGGAGATGTATACCTGAGAGTGACCAGTCCAGTATTATTTCCTTTTGTCATGATCATGATTGTGGGGGTCACTTTAGTCCTAAGAAGACTTCTGCTAAGATATTGCAGTGTGGATTCTACTGGCCTTCGATGTTTAAAGACACCCAGAGTTACTGTGTTGCTTGTGAGCGTTGTCAGAAGTTAGGAACCATTTTCCGTAGAAATATGATGCCTTTGAATCCTATTTTAGTTATTGAGGTCTTTGATGTATGGGGCATTGATTTTATGGGTCCTTTTCCTAATTCCTTTGGTTATTTTTACATTCTTGTCGCTTTAGACTATGTATCTAAGTGGGTAGAGGCGGTTTCGTGTAAAACAAACGACCACAAGGTTATGGTCCAGTTTTTGAATGATAACATATTTGCACGTTTTTGTACACCGCAAGCTGTAATTAGTGATGGAGGGTCACACTTTTGTAATTGACCTTTTAAGATTTTGATGAAGAAATATGGTATTACCCAAAAAGTAGCTACCCTATATCACCCACAGACTAGTGGTCAAGTAGAGGTTTCCAACAGGGAGATAAAACGTATTCTAAAGAAAAAAATTAATCCTAATAGGAAAGACTGGTCGTTAAGGATTACTGATGCGTTATGGGCTTACCGTACTGCATTTAAGACCTCCATTGGAATGTCACCTTATCGACTAGTTTTTGGCAAGGCATGTTTGATTCCAAATTAAGAGCAATGCCTATTGTACCTTCCACCTTCCCGTCGAGTTAGTACATAGAGCATATTGGGTTGTAAAGCAGTTACATTTTTCACTTGACAAGGCAGGAGCTCACAGGACGTTCCAACTCAATGAGTTGGAAGAGATTCAGAAAGATGCATATGATAGTGCTAGGGAGTATAAGAACAAAATGATACTTGTGCATGATAGAAATATTTTAAGAAAGTCATTTTCTCCAGGTCAAAAAGTTCTTCTGTATGATACTCGTTTGCATCTATTCCCCGGGAAGTTACGCTCTCGGTGGACCGGTCCTTTTGTTGTTCACACTGTTTTTCCTCATGGTGGTATTGAGATTAAGACTCAAGATGGTAGAAGTCCTTTCAAGGTTAACGGTAAGGGATTGAAACCATTTTTATAGTCTTTTCCAACAGGTGATGTTGAGGAAGTCCTTTTGGAGGACCCTATTTACCTTGATTGATGATAGGCATTTAATTTATATATTTTTACCACTTAATTTATATTTACTAGTGATTATATTTGTGTTAATTATATGGTTTTTATATTATTTTAGGTTGTATGCATGAAACCCACAATTACGAATAAAGCATAACTAAATGGCAATAATTGACAACAATACAACATCCCATCTATATCTTTTCTTGAAGTCTAGAAGTGGTCGGACTTGGCTAGGAGCTTCTGACCGAAATAGTAAAAGATAGAAAGTGGAGAGAGAGCACGTGCCAGATAGAGAGAGTTAGTTTGGAGACTTCTTTTGGTGTTGGATGCGAACAAGATTAGGAAGTAAAGACAGAATATAATAGTGAGTAGTCTGGACTCTGGACGAATAAGAAGAAAAGTGGATGTAGGCTATCACGTGAAAAGAGAAGAAAGGACGGCATAAACTGTTGGGATAAAAGATAGAAAGAGGCAGGTGGAGGGGGACAGATTGGGTTCGGCCTTTTGGGGCAAGAGTGATTGACCAAAAAGAAGAGAGAAGTAAAGGACGTGAGAGAGAGGGATGCGTCAGGTGGATAAATAGAAGGATGGAGAGAGAAGAGATAGGGGGTGCACGTGATTGGTGAAGTATAAAAGAAAGAGAGACAGTAGACAGAATGAGACTTTTCTTTTAGGTTTTGCTTTTAGGTTTAGGTGGAGAGAGAGGCTAGAGAGAGGGGGTGGTACGGTGTGAAAGGGAGAGAAGGTGGTGAGATAGAAGGGGTTGGTTGCTTGAGATATGAGAGGGAGAAAAAAAAGAGGAGGTTAGAGAGAGCTATTTTTGAGACAGAGAATAGAAAAAAGGGAACTGACGGCTGAGTTGATTGGAGGAGTAGGTGGCTTTGGTTTTCTCGAAGAAAGGTAGTTTGGAGGCAATGAGTGGGTTTTGTAGGTGAAGAGTAAGACAGAACTGGGGGATTGATTGGTGACGGCGGATGGGTTCTGTTTCTGAGATTGCAGAGACATGAGCGGTTGGTGTGGAGATCAGACATGTGAAGAAGGAAAGGACGCCATTGATTTATTTTGGTTTAATTTTTACCTCTCTATTTTACTCTTTACTTTTGTTATATCTTTTTATGGGTTTTAAAAAATCCATTTCTATGTCTTGCTATTTGATTTGTAACTAGGGTTTTATGTTTGAAACTACTCTGAGTAACATGTTATTTTGAATTGAATTATTTGGTATAGACTATTATGATTTGAATAGATTAGTTCCATGATTTTTTTTATTGACTTAATGATAAAATTAGTTGTTGCTTTACTGGTTCTGTACAGTACAGTAACCTATGCGCAAAATCAATAGGATAGAAAATATATTTATCTACTTATTTGATATTTCATGCTTGGGTTAAATCCTTAGATGGAGTATGCTTAGAATAGCCAGGTATTATTTGTGAACCTATAATTAGTTTCATATAATTTTATCGCTAACGCAATTTGATGGTGTATGCTAAGACTTAGAGATTTTGATATGCCATGCTTAGGGCGTCCCAGTGACATTCGCGACTCTAATATATATAATAGGTGATGTCGATAGAACGGACAATAGATAGATATTCAGGAGTTATGTTTCACTTCAGTAATTAAATAGAAATAGTGGATACTAAAAACCCTGGTTACCGACTCTATCTGCTTAGTTGTGTTATTAGTTTAGTTTGTTTTATTATTTTATTCATAATTCTAAAAATCCAAGAATATTATTTCTGATTAGTTTATTAAGAATATTGATTGCAGTATTGTCCCCGCTCTCTGTGGGTTCGATCCGTACTTGTCGTTGTCTGCATTGTAGACACTGTGCGATTGCAGTTTATTTATATAGGATTCTAAAATCCTATCAATTGACCATCAAGGTTGTTTATGTACATTAGTAGATTTTTGTAGGTTTTTATTATTCATTTTTAGGTTTTTATTTTATGTCTTATTCTCCATAGAAGGATTATTACGCTTCACCCATGTACTATCTTTCTGACTAACCTCTTTATTCCTCTTTTTACTTATCTATTGGTACTTCTCTTTATTTTGAAACATTGAGGACACTGTTTGATTTAAGTTTGGGGGTAAGGGAGAAACTTTTTAGTGCAATAATAAAACTCCAAATTTAGAAGCTTGTAAACAATTGAGGATGACACTAACCATTCTAGGTAGATGGAAACTTAGCTCTTTTTCTATAGGAATTGGTATGCCCAGTTAAATGGTCTATTCATAAAAGGACAGAGTTCTGGTGTTAGAAATAATATGATAGTCGTCACCATATCTCGGAGTCTAGCTCGACCATATCACCTTCTGTTTTTATTTTTATAATTTTGTGTTTCTCTAAGTGATTTGGTGGGGCACCAGTATCGAATTGTCATCACTGCCAGAATGGAGTAGAGTGTTTGAGGTCAATCCCCATTAAATTATTTTATTTTATCTTAAAAAAAATCGAGTATTGACACTTTGATAGAAATATGTGTGTGTTCTCCCTGTCTCCGTCGCCTAAGCAAGCGTGGAATGCAGGATCCATGAGAACTATCATGTAAGATACTGATAATGACCATGCGCTTGGATTCAATTTGATCCAATCATGTTGTCAGTACATTAATAATTGTTTTATTTTCAATAAATTGATCGTTGGGACCCTTGTATATACCAGTTGAGTCGATATTGGTATTAGGATTAAGACCAGTGGGAGCGTATCTCAATCCATTAGGATTCATCCTGGCACTGACCTTCAGACAGATATGGGAAACACAGTTCACCTAAGTCAACATGCACAAACCTCATCATTTCCATATCCATTTTCTAAATCTTTCATGGGATTGAACTTTGATAGATTTTGAGTATCGTGGTTGAAAAACTATCTAAGTAGAACTTTGTTTTCTTATATATAAATTTTAGTACACTGAGTGCAAACTCATGTACAACAATTGGACTCATATAGGGTAATGATTCCCATAGCCAAAGAATTTAGTATGCCAACTAAATAGTTTGTTTAGTGTTTACCCTTAATCGTTCACAGGTAGCTAAGATTTGGAATAAAGGTTTTGTGGGTATACCTCTTGTAAACCCTCACGAAACAAAACTCGTTCACTAGGGACACCTAGGGGTTTAAAGGCTTATTACATATGCTAAATGTACTCGCGATTCCTGCGAAAGTGAGTTAGGATTTTATTTCTAGATTAGATTTGCTCGAGGACTAGCAAATAGTAAGTTTGGGGGTATTTGATAGACACATTTTTATGTCTAAATTATGCTCAATTATCTATATTACTAGTGCTCAATTTTGTACTTATTATGGGTTTTTATGTCTTTGTATGTATTTTTGGGAAATAAATATTTTATGGAAAAATCGGTTCAAGATAGGTATACAACAATAAACAAACAAGATATTCATTTTTATGCGAAAAGAAACAACTTACATGCATCATAGAGTTTTCGTAGAGAAAACATATTACTTGTTACGTTTTCAGAAAACTCTATTCATGTGAGTTATTTCTTTTTGTACAAAACATTAATACATTATGGAGATCGATGCAGCAAACCTGAAAAGTAACCTCCTTAATTCCAGTTGGTGAGTAAACTCTTAACACATTAGAGTTTCCTGCATTACTTATAATTACTATGGTCTCCTTCCCTTAATGAAAATTTGGTTGACTCATACTACCATTCTCTTTGTTTTTCGAGGATTAATTAATGCAAACACTTGAAGCTGGATAAGCGAGACAGTGTTGGCCTTGCGAATCTGTACAAGTGAGGGAATGAACTTGTAACCAAGATCAAGTTTCTTGAATTAAGTTCATCCCTTATCTTGTATAGCGTTGCAGGACCTTGATAGAGAAATGCTATTGTAGATGTGTGACATACACATTTTTGTGTCTAATTTGTCCGTAATTATCTATTTTGTTAGTGCTCGATTTTATACTTATTGTGTTTTATGTGTTTGTAGGTATTTTTGAGAAGTAAACCTTTGTGGAAAAATTGGCTTAAAAGTGATAAATGCACCCCCAGGACAAATTGATAAAGGCACCCACCAGTTGGATTACGGGCACCCTTCATCTTTGATTTGAAAATAAAAAATGGCGGGAAAGGAATCTTCACGCGTAAGAAACATCTGATAAGTTTTGGATCCTATTTTCATGGGATTTCAGAGGTTGTTCGAGTTAGATGCATGAAGAATTAATCAACCCAGGTCTAAACACGTCAACTTGAGTGTTTCTTGCCGAGAAAAAAGCTAGAGAATTGATGTTATTGCCGGTGAAACCTTTTTCACCCTGGATTTGGATAAAACAGAATTTGAGTTGGTTTTGGATGGATATTTTCCATCCTTATCGATTAAGGAAGTCTACTTAGGGTTCCCCACGCCTATAAATAGAGAAGAGATCGAAGAAAAATTATCCAGAGACGTGAGAAAAAAATTCATAAGAAAAAAATTCATAAGAAATAAGAAAAAAAAACTTTATGCTGGTGAAGAAGAAGACGGAAAACATAAGGATAGAAAAAACAATCGTTGATTCTGTTGCGTATTGTTTCATATTTTTTCAGCGCCCAGGAACCGTACTTTATTGCTACTGTTTTCTATTCTCTTCAGCCACACAGAGAACACATCTTGCAACATTTATAACTGTATCAAACCTTATGTGTTGTTTTTATTTCTTCTTTGTAAACACTTTTGGAGCTATGAAAAATTATTTTGAGAGTGTTTCTAACAAGATGAGCTAAACACCATCATCGGGCGGAGGAAGCTATTTTTCCAATAATAAAGTGGTAATTCTTATTTTATTAATTTTTTGCAATTCTTTTTATAATTATTTGAAAAAATGATTTTTATCAATTAGTTGTGTTTTCTTTTGATGGGTCATGCTGAGTCTAGAGATTTTGATGACTCATACTTTTGATTTACAACTAATATTTTGGAAATCTAACTTTGGCAATATTTTGAATAAATTGAATATATGAATTGCAAGATAATTATTAATGCTAAATCACTTGAAAAATTGGCTAATGGTGGAATCCTTAGTCTCAGTTCTTTCTATAATTTGGAATCAATTTTACTTTAATCTTCTTTATTTTTAGTATTAAAAATTAGGTTAAAAATCAAATCTTTACAAGTCTGAGTATCGAATCTTTTACCACTATTTCTAAAACATATCAATGTGTACCAGTACATTGACAGTGTTGGTCCTACTAAGATGCAGAAGTAGCGCAAGCGAGAAGTAGCATATTTTGTCTCCTCTCTAACTCTATTGGTGAATAAACTCTTACTACATTTGTTCATTCTTTTTCATATGAACCATGTATGTAGATTTCCAGTGACAATTCTGTCAAATAGAAATTTTTGATACTTAGGTTGTCAATGTTCAAATTATTGTTTCTGAATGGATTTTAGATAAAATCCAGAATGAATAAATGTTGATATTCAACAATGAGAATTTATGAATTCCAGAAGGACAATGAACATGTAAATGAATTGCCCAAATTACTGAATGAATCTTTGTATCTCGTACGAAAGTTGTTCCTAATTTGATATTTTGTTTCATTATTTGCAGAAGTATCACATCTGAGACAAGATGCGACATGAATCAACATAACTATAATTTCTTTTAGAGAGGTATATATCTTACTAAAATTCAATATGTCGTGATTTTGATTATTACTTTTGCTTGTAGTAAAGTTGTGAGCTATATTAAATCTACCACAAGGTTTGTTCTTACTATCATCCTTGGTGTTTGCTAGGATATTGGAATTGATGGAAATAACTGATACCAAGAGGTGGTTAAGGATACTCTGATGTCAATGGAAGACTTCTTTTGGCGGATGAACAACTATTTATGGGCCAAGGTATAATGCAGAACAACACTTGCTCATATTAGAAACTGCCGAGACACATAACCTTGTCATTTACTTATAACATAGGGAAACCATGTATGTTTTTTTCCTTAAGAAGTTCTTTCAATGTAAAAACTACATTCATATATACTTAGGTATGTGAATGAATGATGAAACAAAATCTTGGTTCAATCGGTTGTTGTATGGATTTCAGAACTAATAAATGAATGAATTACTTTCGTTGCTAGAATGAGAATGTATGTATTGCATAATGGGAATGTATGTATTGCATGATGGGAATGTATGTATTGCAGAATGAGAATGAATTACGGTTTTTAGATTCAGCGTTGCAGGTTCAGAAATGAAATGCAATGCAGGTTCATAAATGAAATGCAATGCAGGTTCATAAATGAATTACTTTCGTTGCTAGAATGAGAATGTATGTATTGCATAATGGGAATGCATGTATTGCAGAATGAGAGTGAATTATGGGTTTTAGATTCAGCAATGCAGGTTCAGAAATGAATTACTTCCGCTGCTAGAATGAGAATGTATGTATTGCAGCATGAGAATGAATTATGGGTTTTAGATTCAGCATTGCAGGTTCAGAAATGAATTGCATTGCAGGTTCAGACATAAAATGCAATGCATGTTAAGAAATGAATTGCACTGCATGGTCTAAATATGGGAGCTTAGTTGTAACATATAGTTAATAATGTTATTAAAAAAATATATATATTTTTATCAACATTGAATTAACGTTATAAAATCTTTTAGTAATTATCAACACCTGGAAAATCTCTTATTATTACAATCAATCCTTTAACGGTCTAAGGCGTTACATCACATGGTACATCTGATTGACACATGGCAAACTACAACTGTTACACATCAGATGTTACGAATTATACCGTTATGATAGTTGTTACAGCCAAACTGTTACAATCAACTAAATAAAGTCTGTTAGTCGTTGCTACAACCGTTAAAAAAAGGATAGCTGGAAGAAAGTCAATTGTTACACACAAAGTCGATGTTACATTAATTGTTACGCCTAACTGTTACAATCAACTAAACAACATCTATTAATCATTGATAAAGCGGTTACAAAGAAGGACAGCTGGCATGATTTCAACCGT
>JAJJMC010011502.1:1307846-1324419 GCA_023531435.1 Papaver californicum | reverse complement strand
TAAAGCGGTTACAAAGAAGGACAGCTGGCATGATTTCAACCGTTACAGATAATGTCGTTGTTACATTAACTTTTACGCCGAACTGTTACAGGACAACTGTTACGGTATGAGGGAATAACGGTTATCCATTACAACAACATGTCAGCAGATTAATTTTATGCTAACTAGATAATCGTTGGAGTATTTTCTCCAACGGATGCATCCGTTAATTAATAAATTTTTATTATAACGATTTTTACTGTTGAGAAATTATTATAACACTAAATATAATACCACTTTTTCAACGTTTTTTCAGTGTTATAATATACGCATTATAACATTAATACGACGTTAGAAAATTGTTGATTTCGTGTAGTGACAATTGATGCATAAGATGATGAAGATGTCATCATTCAATAATGTGCAAAACTCAAATGTAGGAAATGACTTTTGCCAGTGTTTTTGAAAGATATACCTCAAGTATAGAAGAAAAGCTTAAGGCTGGGTTTGGTAATGCATTTTTTGTTCAAAAAGCTCTTTCAAAACGTATATATAGTACTCCCTCCGTTCCACTTTAGATGATAGTCTAGGGTTATTTTTTTTGTTCCACATTACTTGATAGTTTTCATATTTTTCCAAAAAACTACCAATAATATCCTAACATTTTTTCTTGGAACTATAGGTTTATTTATAAATACACTAACAACAACTAATGTTTGAAGACTTTTTTCAAGGACATAGATGGAATTTTTTCAAAACTCTCTCCATTTCTTAATCTACGTGAAAACTTCCAAACTATCATCTAAAGTGGAACTGAGAGAGTAATAAATTTTTAAATTGGTGTTTGGTAAACTTTTTATAAAGTGCTTTTTATACAAAGCACTTTCAAAATCTCCAAACTCTTAAAAGCTGAGGAAGATGAGTTTTTAAATGTTTTAAAAGCAGAAGCTCTGGCCCCACCCTATTTTTCGTTCCTGACTTTTCTTTTCAATCCCCACTTTTTTTTATAAATGACAAAAGTTACCCTTAAATTTTTTCCAATCAATTTTTACATCTCCTATATCATATGTATTATTTAAAGATTATTATTTTTAATTGCAAATTATATTTAAAATCTATAAAAAAAACAATAATAAAAATAAGAGCAATTATTAAATAATTATCTAATTTTAGTTTGATTTTTTTCTCTCAAAATTATATATATAATAAAACATGTTTATCCAAGATAATACTTGTTAACATAATGTGGTTGTTTGGTAACCATGATTATAATGGATTATGAGCCCATAACCCATTATATGGGTGTTTGTTAAAATTTATAATAACTGATTATTTTAATCGTAATGAAAAAGTCTATTATTTTCATAAATATCAAAAAGTTGTTTTAAACAATTATCATAATCAATTATTTTTTCCAAAAAAATTGAATTGGACTTTTTTTCTTATTTTCTCTAAACTATCAAGAGAGAGCCGAAAAAACAATAGCGCACAAAAAAAATATCTTAGACCATCATTCTTTCCTCTTCTCTTTGAGAGCATTTTTATAAGATAATCTATTATTTAAAAAAATATTTGTAAAAAATTATTATAAAAATAATTATTTCAAAATCATTTATCAATTTATGAGTATATATAATCATAAATTTTACCAAACAAGGTCAATAATAATTATTAGTATATTAAGAAAGAAATATATATATGTAATATATAAATATTTATTTATTTTAAATTAAAATATAACTATTTTGAAAGATATGTTTGTTTTTATCATTTGTTACAACAACAATTGCTGAAGCTGATATTTTACCAAACACAATTTGATCACTTTTTTAATCAGCTCTAGCTTTTAGTTTATAGTTTACCAAACGTTCAACTGCTTTTTTTACACAGCACAGTAACAAAACGCTTTTACAAATCTCACAGCAATACTAAACTAAGCCTAAGTACAGAGAAACTTGTCATCTATGATAGTTCATCTTTCTTATTCTTATTCTTATTCTTATCCTTATAAACCTGGTAGTTTCACTATAATTAAAAGAAACCCTTTTATTGTAGCTTAGAGAATTTCATTAGATCATGGTCCCGGAAACGCTCTTTTGTTCCTGAAAAAAAAGTAACGTCGACTGTTTCTAGGTATTGGAAAAGCAAAAGGCACACGGGCGTGTGTTCTTCCCTTAGAGCATCTCCAATCATCGATCAAATTGACGATCAAAGATTACATTTGATCGATGATCGGTGAAAAACAGCCACAGCCGTGCGATTATATTTGGGTTATAATCGTTGAAAATCACTGTTCAGGATTAAAAGAAGTCGCTGATCGTCGACTAAAAATTATAGTCGAGCGAAGCACTACCGTCTCGCTTGTGAATAAACGACGGCCCAAGATTTCGCTTAAAAACACGGGCGTTGTGCTGGGGTACCGTCTCGACTGGGCGAAGAGTTAGGGTACCGTCTCGACATGGGCGAAAATCTGGGGTACCGTCTCGAATTGGGCGAAGTGCTGGGTACCGTCTCAACTTGGGCGAAGTGCTGGGGTACCGTCTCGACTTGGGCGAAGTGCTGGGGTACCGTCTCGACTTGGGCGAAGTGCTGGGGTACCGTCACACTAGGGTACCGTTTCGAATTGGGCGGAAAGCTAGGGTACCGTCTCGACTTGGGCGAAGACTTGGAATTTCGCTCCACGTCAGGCGGTACACTATCACACCGTCTGGAGCAAGCGAGGTAGTAGGAGTTCGTCCGTCTTCTCAAGCGTTGCGCTAACACTTCGCCAAACATAAATGCGACCCCAGCCTTTCGCTTGACTACTCATGGCTGTTCTTGTAGCGTATCAAAGATCAAATTTTTTAATCTTTAGTCTTTGATTTTGATCGCGCCGCTGGAGTTGCCCTTATATGACCATCTTACGCATCTCACAGCTACCAACATGAAGAAGAGTATTGGTGCACAGCATAAAACTGACGTTTCACTTCAGATGATGTCAATTTGAGCCATTTAAAATAAACCTCACTTGTACCCATAAAACAACTAGGCTTGAACATAACTTGCTCTAGTCTAAACTCTAAAATTACATACACATATGCAGCAAGGACTATAGGGTTCGAGAGTCTCATTCATAACGAAAAACTTGATCAAATTTGGTCTTATTATAGATGAAACCCCTTTTCACCTAAAATTCAATCAAGGTCTCGTTCAAGTGATAGAATGGGTGAAAGTCTTTACTGCACAACTAAGAAATTGTCGTGTGAAATAAATAGAAATAAAACGGCATATAGTTTACCATATGAAAAAATTTAGTTTTTTTAATGTTTTTATAAACTGTTTTGGGTTCCGCCCATTAAAAATTTTCGCTTGTTTTTTTTTGTATTTTTGAATTGTGTTAGGTCCCGCACATAATAGAGTAACGATTTTGTCTCTGTTTTTTCAAAGTTTTTTACTATATAGTCAATTGTATGTCGTATAATCCCTTATGGACTAAATCCCGTAGTAGGATTTACACTCTATCGCTTAGTTCTTCTTTCATTTTGAAAAAGATAGACTACTAAGACAGTTTATTCATAGCCCTTGTTCTAGAATAAAAGTTGAGGAAGAATTAAAAGGTATAAAATTATTAAAATTACTGAGAACTCCCTCAAAATGGGTTCTATAATACAAAGTCTATCTTAGATGTTTCACCTTCAACTGAATCAGCTCCATACTTTCGAGAAATTTTTACTCTCGCACTTAGACATTGATGTTTTTGTAAGGAATACTGCAGAATCTTCTAGGAAGATTTTTTCATTTTTCTTAGTCTCTTTAGCTCCACCAAAAACATACTCTCGCCGTCCTAGTTAGGGATTCGGCATATAGAGAAAAAGCTCATAATAAACGTATGAGTATTATTCGGTTTCATAAAATTTGAATTTGATTGAAAATCCGGTCAATAATTTTCAATTCGGCAATAATTTGGAACGAAATACATACATATATATTTGTTATACTAATGTAAATTTGGTATTAAAAATTCAGCACATATTAAATAATAATAGTAAACCTTTTAACACAGTAGTTGTGTGAAAATACTATGATTTTACAATTTAATCTAAAACACACGAATTTTATACGAGAGCGGAGTAATACGGAAGTATTAGGGCTTAATCCGTGCAGTAACGACATAAAACTTCATATGCATCTCGATTCCTTTTCTTTTTTAAAAAAGTTGGTGCTGAGAAAGGTAAGTAATTTTCATGATTTGGGGAATTCCCTTTTTTTGTAGTTATAAGCATATGTTACAACTATTTGTCGTTCATTTTTCTATCACCCTTTTTTTTATTTCAAAAATGCAGAGGGTTTCGATGTCGAAAAGAACAATGTGTGTTTGGTTGTTTTAGTCCACGATTTTATGTGCCGATTAATCGGAGAGAAAATTTTCCAAAATAAAAAGTTATTTTTTTTTGTAAAGGATTCAAATGGAAGCTTTAAGGTGTCAATCGCAGCATCAACGATAAGTGTGTAATTACATTGGCATCACTCCGGGCCTAACAGGAAAGCCAGTAAGGAACCGTGCCTCACCTATTGATTTGAGCAAATTCAACACTGGATCTGTACATAATTAAGTACCAGGGCCAAGGGAGGCATCATATGCTGAGATTTGCATGGCCTATCTGTCAATCCTATTTACACCTATATATGAAGATCTAAATATGAAGCTTGTTTCAGTCTTTAGTACCACTAAAAAATCATATAAATTTTTTCAATATATGTTTTTTGTTCGTGGACATCCTATTGTGTTGCATGAATATATTTTTTCCATATGCATTCATGCCAATCACATGGGGAAAAAAAAGTGTTTGCAACCCAACCTACTATTGTGATTTATTAATACGCCATTGGGGAAGTGTCAGATATCAATTTTGTGCATACAAATAAATTTTGTGCCCACATTAGAGAAGACGTAAACGGATGGCAATTTTATTAATACTACTTATACTTAATATTTTTAGATTGATTTTCATGTGGATGAATGTAGCACCACTGGTTAACAAACTAAATCTTGCACAACTTTTTAAGAACCCTGTAACGTTTAGTTGCACATTTTATTACCCAAATATTTGATTACACGTGGGCATACAGTGAAGTAATCTAATCATGTATTCCACAAAGCTGGGAGGAAGTACCCGAAGACAAATGTTTTATACAAACACAAAATCTCCCCGTAAATGGATTCATTAATTAATCTGTAACACGAACAACGAATATGTCGTAACGAAGTATTTAATAACATGTATATTAATTGCGGAGTAATCTCATGTACTTGAGGTTTAAAATTAAATTGAATGGGAAATTAACAAAGCGAGCTAAAAAGAAGGACGTACACAACGGGGACGCAATAGCTATAGGCAAATTCAAGGATTAAGTGTTCATCTGGGATATCAAAATTTGCCGAAGCACAATTAAGAGAAAATGTTAAACCCACATACTGGATTTACACCACAATGCACAAGTTTACTAATAGTACTTCAACACGCTCATTCTTACCCTCCACTGCTGATAATTAAAAGCTACAATATTCATATTAGCCTATAGTATGAATACATCACAACAACGTAAGATCCACACAAAAATAACTGTGAGGTATAATATTTTGGTTTTAGTTTTGGCAGATATACGATAATATTTAGACATATACAAAAAAACTCAAAGAAACGATAAATCAATGTGCTACTCGACATATGTATTCAACATACAAAACCATCTGATATGTTGCAACCCCAATTTAAACACATGATGGGGATTGAAAGAGCATAGTATAATAAACACGTGATATTAAAAAGAGGGTAAACATTCATCCAATCAGTCATTTAACCTTTTAAACCAGGTATTTTTCAAGCAAATGTATCAAGTCTTTTAATGATTAAAATTAAATGATTCAGGTTTGGCTGCTACAGTACATGCTCCAGAAAGATTTTGAAGGCATCCTGCATTTGGAGCTGATGCAGATTGTTGAGGACTACCTCTCTCATGGACCCAACCATACCATTCAAATGTCCTTTTACTATGTTGATTCGTCCCTCTAGAGAGTAAAAATGTAAATTTCAAGCTTAAGTAAATGACACTGCAGTTTGTTCAAGAGACTAAAAACTGCAACAGAGTGTGATTAATAAGGTTGTTACCGTAAAAATACTAATAAACAGTAAACACTGAAAGAAATGTTTCAAAACTTATGTAAAGTAAGAATTTCAGACATAATAAACATCCAACAAACAAATTACTAAACCGTGAAGGTAAATTGTTAGCATGGAAGTAGGGAGAAACCAATGAATTTTCTACCAAATTATGGTTAACATTAAATTCTAGTGGGATGTAGAAGGGATTGAGAACCAGGAACTATATCTCTTTGTTTCCCTTCCTTCCACTGAATCAAATGCATTGGGTTCAACTACTTACATAAAAATTCTCATACTACTTACATAAAAATTCCCATACTGCTTAGATATCCATTAACAATCATTCAACATCAACCGAAAATTGAGTGAGCACAAAAAAAGTACAAAACAGAAGCAACTATATTTGATGGAAATCATATGTATTAAAAAAATAGAAATTTTTTTCAGAACTTACGAAGGGGACATGGTAAGACTCTCCGTGCGAAGTGAGCTCCAATGAAGCTAAGAAAATGATAACGAATACAAAGCTGGTGTTATCATAAACAAATCTAGATGTAAAGTCATGAAAATTTGTACAAATCTAAGAAAAATATAGCAATGGGCACCTATTCAAAATATGAGTTGATGATCTGCTACTTATATCCAAATGTGACATCAAAAAAATGGTATATAAAAATTGATGAACACACGTCTTAGTAAGAGCATACCTATGAAACCATACAAAACCTTCACGAACAGAATGACTATCTCTGTAGTTCTTCATTATTCACGGGAAACCTAGCCTGGAAGCAACTGCTATATGTTCTCTGTTGAGTTGAGCTTCAACATGTTTCACATCTTCTTCATATTGAGAAGATTTTAAAACAATCCATCGAGAATGAAGTTGTATAATTTGAGCATCTGAGACGAATTCATGTCAATCTTTGTATGGCGCTTAAAAGAACAATTGGTCAAAGAGGTTACATGAATCAAGGGATGAACTCGACCTATCCTTAACTGTTCCTGTGATCATGGATGAAACCATCTTTATCCCACCGACTTGAGATCAGTGGGTTCAGCTATAAATAGGTGATCAATCGACCTTGTTAAACACAGTTCTCACAACATTCTTTTTGCAATCAAGAACTACTATGTTCTTTCTCTTTCCTTCTACTTCACTCCCTAAGACTAACCCAGATTCCTTCATCCCTATGGCTGAAGTAGTGTTCGAACGACAATAAGCTTGGTTTAGGCAAAGATTGTTCGTGCTCAACCTTCTGCAACTCATACAAACTTCAACTCAAAACCTAAATCTCACTTTTGTCCCTTCACCTATTTTTAGATACCTACAATTGGTATCAACAATGATAAATAACCTTTTTATCAAAAGATAAAATAAGAAATAAATTATGATAACTATGTATTTTCTGAAAACGTAAGATTTTTTTTATGAATATGTTGAATGCTAATTTATTCTATTTTTGAAATACTTCATTAAATAACAAACTTTTAAGAGCACAACATAAAGTTGAATTGAGCAAGAAGTTAACCGAGAGGATGTCTACCCAAGTTCATTCCATATCATCTATACATTTGTCAAAGAAATTAGGATAGGATAATTTTTTATAAAAAATTGAAGTATATCTAATATATATAAAATATTTTTTTTCTCACACAGTTCCATTGCAAAAAAAACCATTGTATAATTAATTATCAAACTGTGTCAAACTGGTTGAAACCCTAGTTAATTAAATCATGATTTTGCTATCACATTTTTCTAATAATTTTATATTTAATAAATCGTGATATTGGTTTTTAATTTTCATTTAGATTTTATGGTTCTTAGTGTTTTTGGTGAAGAAGGAGAACTGAAAAGAGCACTTAGATTAATTAATGTTAATTAAGATCGACTCCAAAGTACTGTGGCTTGTTGGTCTAGACTCTGAACCAAGTCAGAAGACCCAATGTATATCTCTTATAGGATTTACAATTACTTCAGGGTGGAGATACTTTTACTTATTGGGATATCTATTATGGGATTTACATTTACTCCAGGGTGGAGATAATCTTAAGACAAAACCACATCTACGATTATCTAGCCAACGGGTTTGAGAAGTTCTAGATTTTTTAAGAAGTTGATTAATAAAGAAAACCAAGAGGTAAGGAATGAAGCATAAAAGCAGTTCGCATTTTGAGCAGATAACCCACTGAATCCGACAAAATGAAAGGGGCTAGTCCTAAGCAAAACAGCCTATATAAGGACAACCTGAAGCAATCAATAGAAACTTCATCGATCAAGTTGCAGCAACTTACCATCTCTAGTTCAACAAACGTCAACTTTTAGTACATGTCATGAGTTTCTTAATCCATATATAGGGGATGTCAATGTCAAGACATTGAAAGGCAATGTCACTACCATGAACCTTGGGCACCCTTGGTTGGATCTTTGAAGGCAGACAAACCCCAGAAAGTTTTCAGAGAGTAAGGCTGTGAAATTGTGACCCCTTCTTCAGTAATCTTTGAGATCTGCAATTTCAAAATCAAACATGTCATCAACTAAGTTATTCGTTCATATAAAAGTGGTAAGCAATTTGTCAAATTTAAATTTAGTTTTGAACTGCTGACCACATATTAGGTCAGACAAAAAGATCAATAACCCAAGTTTAGATCAACAACGTGATGACGCATGTTTTATATGGATCAACAACTTAAATGCATTATGCCGTATAAAACCAGATTTAAAATGTTGTTCCGACAAAACTAGTTCGAGAAATTCAGGCACATTCTGAAATGTTTCAAGATAAAGAACATACCTGAAGCTTGTTGATTGCAGATCTATCACGATAAAGAAGTACAAGCATGCACTTCTCCAGTAACTTAACAGCGTCTTCAAAGCTCATGTCATTACTATGTTCAGCACGGAGGATTGGCCGAGCCAGATGATTCCCAAAGCCGGTTGCTATGTGATCGTCTTCAAAATGCACTCCTAGCATACTCACCTACAATACATTAACAACAATTCATGCTTGTCAAGTCCACGGTAATACATAGATGAAATTAATGATCAGCAAACAAAAAATAGAAGTACAAGAAATCTCGAGACATGGACTTTAGAGCAATAAACAGATGTATGGTGTGTTGCATTACCGTGCCAAGATATTTCCTGCCATTTTTTACTCCACCAATGACAAGTGAATTCCAAAGTGGATCAAACTTGTTACGCCTATTATACATCACCCGAGTTAAATAGTTGTGAATCTCTTTTGGGCCCAAAGAATTGTCATCATCCCACATGTTGTCGTACAGGCTGAAAATCATCAAAACGCACAAATTATCTATTAGATAGAAGATGATTCAAAATACTACATCCCACTGCCCTTTAAAAGGTGAGTCAAGGAACAGAGAGTGCAACACCACTACATAAAATGTCTTTAAATGCATGTACTTTGAAATGAAGACAGTTATGTAAGTTCGTCAAGATAATGCACGATCTCCTGGAAATCACTGATCTCTCCAGTTGCAAAAAACATAGTCTCGTTGGTGCAAGTGGTGAGACCAGTGATTCCAGGAGATCCATATGAATCTGTCAAATTCCATCCAAAGATTCTAAAACCAATAATTTCCCAGTTATTGTAGATTAACATTTTCAAATGATTAGAAAACAGTCGTAACAATAACACATAACATGGCTATAAATTCATGTACTTCTATAAAAAAGACGGCCTTACATAAGTTCATCAAGATAATGCATGATCTCCTGGAAATCACTTATTTCTCCACTAGCACCAACAAGAGTATGTTTTCCAACTGGTTTAACTCGTTCCACATTCTTATACCGCAGAGTTGAACCATAGGAACCTGTCAAATTCCATTCAAAAATTCAATAAACCAATATTTTTTTAGCTACTGCAGTCTAACAAAACTTCGAATGCACAGAAAACAGTCCTAATACTGTCAACGAGGTAGTAATGAACACTGAGACTTCACTGGCTACGATTTGAAATTAATATGCCACAATAGTACTGACAGAATCAAGAGAGCAGACTATAAATTACAGCAAAATAGTAAACT
This sequence comes from Papaver californicum, assembly GCA_023531435.1. NCBI lineage: Eukaryota > Viridiplantae > Streptophyta > Magnoliopsida > Ranunculales > Papaveraceae > Papaver > Papaver californicum. Next base: position 1,314,247 of record JAJJMC010011502.1, on the reverse strand, counting down.
CTATTAGATCCCATACATATTCAACCACATGAACAATATTCTGCCATAACCAAACTCATGTATATGAAATAAGCTACCTGGCATCCATTATACAACCTCCCTCCTAGGGGTATATATTAAAATACCATATACCAGAACCTCATAATTTAATTCAATCTAACATGTTAATCTTTAAAACAGCCTAGTTGTAGAGAGTATAAGAACATAAGCATGAAGAACATCCGTATAGCAGACGAACCAATCCAAAACTTCAACTTAGAAACCCTAGTTGTATAAAGGAAATAGAAGTAGAATGTTAACAATTCAGCTTCTTACAATCATTACTAAACATGATCAAAACAGTACATCTGAAACATAAAAGAGTTTAAGTAAAGAACAAGAGTTATACAGCCATAACAGCTCTAGAGTAGTCAGCCTTCCAGGCCACCTATTCCTAAATAGATAAAGACTAGTCTGAACTATAATTCAGGTTTTAACCTTCATATCAACCAAATCCGATTTCTATTGACTAACACCAATGTTCCCAACTCTGTCTTGCAAATACAAATTCTTTTCAAATTTAACTAGTGAAAAATCCTTCCCCTGATGAATATTTGTAACTCAGCTTACTTTTTAGTCAAGCTAATTAACACTTTAACAGGTATCACTTTCATAGAGCTAGTAAAACATCAACATATACTACTTCTAAACAATAATCTATTAAACAACATAAGAATGAACAAGATTGGAAGAACAAGTTTAACAACTGACCTCCCATATCAGCAGCCATGAGAACTCCATCTTTGTACTTAATACCAATCACAGATGTTCCAGTCACATAAGGGCTCCTGCACAAACAAACATCCTCTATCATAACCCACCGCATCAAATTATTCAACCATACCAAAACCCCTAAATCCAAAAATAACCAGATTCAAAAATCAATTTTACCTCAATATCCATCCATCCATACAACAGTCAAATTACTTACCCTAATTCTAGCTTTCATAAACTCCCTCAAATCAAACCTCATGACTCGAAATACTAATGAATGGTCTAAATTAGGGTTTAACAAAAACTTACAATGTTCTTGATTTGTTGTCTTCAGGACCTAACATACCCTCGATTCTCTGCATAATAAACAATAAGATAGTCAAATAGAGATTTAGACATGTTAAACTATAACGGAGGTGAAGATCTGTGACATAAAATATACCTCCATTTTTTTTCTAGTCGAAATCTGGTTAATAGTATTTGGGGAAGAACAGGTGATTTCCCGATCAGTGAGATGAGTGTTTTACATACCTAGTTTTCCCTTTGTTCAAGCTACTTTTGCTATTACTCTGGGCTATTCATGGGCCTATTATTACCCTGGGCTATTCATGACCCTTTCGGTGGTGTTTAACGAGTAAGATGACCACGCCCAACATCCGTGTAAAAAAAGAATCATGTATTTGGGCATATACTGATTTTCTAGTGGACATACCGTATAAAGATAAAATAGGGTCATTAGGAGTAATTTTTATTTGTGATTGAGCAAGTAAAGAAAAAGAAGAATTTGAATCTACCTTACTTTCTTCCTTTTTTTCCTTAATATCAATGACTCAATCAAAATACAAATATCTCCAAAAAGGAAATGTTTGTTATGCTTAATATCTTTAGTTTGATTTGTATTTGTCTTAATTCTGCCCTTCATTCGAGTAGTTTTTTCTTCGCCAAATTGCCCACCCCTTATCCACCAGATTTTGATAATACCCTTATTACCTTTATACAATTAGTGTTAATATTAATCATTAGTATTTAATAAATAATAATTAGGCTTATAATTAATTATTAATGGTTAATTATAATGATTAGTAGTTAATGTAATTATTGGTTTTACAAGTTATAATTAGTGATGGAAAAAGTTATTTTTGGAAAAAACTTGATTTAAGAGAAGTAGAAGAAGAAGTGAAGAAAAACCTAGGTTTTTTGATCAAAATGCATGATATGATTGAGGAGGGCGAATCTTCATCATGTAAAGCTCAGAAAATACACATCAACTACAATGGAGATCCTGATATGGCTGATTTTTTAGATTATGAGAATGATTTTACTCAAACTCAAACACAAACTCAAGTTGAAGCTCAAAATGATGATTTTTATGAGCCAGATCCCGAAGACGAATACATATTCGAGGAACCCATTGCTAATAACACTCAGGTGTGGTCTTAGATAAGGTTTAATATCGTTTTTATAGGTTGAATTCATCGAAAGATGATTTTTTTTAAAGGGTTCAGCTTATTAGGTTTAAGTTCGTCTGGAACAATATTAGCCGAACCAATTTGTCAAGAACAGTTCGGCTGATACGATATACACCCATTATCAGCCGAACTTTGTTTTTGTATTATTGGTGCCAAGGGATAATTCTAAGTTCGGATGATAATTGGTTCCAATAACCAGACGAATATTTTGAGCATCGTGGGCATCAGTGAATTCTTTGGCTAACATTTGAGTCAGCCGAGCCAATATTAAAAATTTTGGAAATACACAAGTGTCATGGTTCAGCTGAAAGTTAGAATATCGAATTAGCCGAACCATATAGTTGAAGTACTTGAAAAAATGAAGACCCTTTGTTCAGCTGAAAAACTGAATATTGAATCAAACGAACTTTTGGGTACCAAAGGTTCGGCTTAAAATTGGATTATCGAATCATCCAAACCATATGTAAAAATTTCTTTGCGATCATCTAACCTCGCGATATTCTTGTAGATCGTTATTTCTCAACCTGTACCAATGGACGATCAACCTCCGGCAAACTTCATTATTCACGAAGATAATAAAGATCACTTTCAAAATGATTTGGTAGGCAACAAATTGATTTTGGATTTTATTTTGTAAGTTTAAGTGATACCTTTACTAACTTTATTCTTGATCTTACAACCATGTAAACATGGAAATCTAAATCGGAAGCAAGGTCTTGGGCTGAGGAACATGGAATCAAAATTAATTGCGTGCTAGTTTGCATACAACAAAGATGATTAGACCGGTTTGAAATGGTTTGTGAGAGAAATGGGCTAAGCACAAGTAAGGTTAAGAATGGTTTTGTGTATAAGCCTAAAACCGGGAGAAAGAATAAGAGTAAAACGAAGAAAACAAATTTCCCCTTCAAGATCGTTTTCAACTACAACAAACATGAACAACATTGGAGTATGAATAAGAAGATGGATTGTCGTCATAACCACCCACGTCCACAAGATCTTCACGGGCATGCCAAAGTCGCAAGGTTAAAGACGAAAGAACTCGTGGAAGTAGATAAAATATCGCAGACACGTATGGCACCGATTAAGATTCTTGGAAAATTGAAGGAGGATGACGAGAATAACAAGTCCACCATACGAACTATCTACAATGCGGGAAACATTTTGAGTAAAAATAATTTGCAAGGTAGGTTAGTGATGCAACAAGTGATGTGGTTGGCGGAGAATAATGATTACATGGTTCAAAAGAAATTGGATAGGGTTGGACAAGTGGTACATTTTTTTCATTGCCCACCCGAAGTGTGTCTGATTGGCTCTATGTTTTCCGCAAGTTCTTAAAATTGATTTCACCTACAAGACCAACAAAATATGAGATGTCGTTCATGAACATAGTCGGACATACATCGACTAATGCACCATTCATCGTTGGGTTTTGCTTTTTGAAAGACGAGACGAGAGAAAGTTACATATGGGGGTTAAAACAATATAATCTAATATTCCGGGAGGATGTCCTTCCTAAGGTGATCATAACCAACCAAGAGAAAGCATTGATTTATGCTATAAGAATGATATTTCCGGATACACACAACTTTCTTTATATGTTTCATGTTTGGAACAATGTGAATAAAAATTGTCAACCAAAAATTCAACCGCTTAAGTTGAAAGACTTAGAGAAGCTTTCTAAGCTACAGGACAAAAAAAATTAAAGAAAAAGGAGGAATTCAAGAAAAAATATGAAGCTAATGAAATGTTGTTGGCTTGTTTCTCCAACGAATGGGATGCTTTGACATGGTCAATTAGCGAAGATTGTACCAAGATCTCCAATATCTCCCTACCCGCCGCCACCTGGTTTTATTTGAAACCCAAAGATGAGTGACAACATACTTTGATATCTATAACAAAATAAAGATTATAAATTGAAGGCACCGCTTACCATGATCTCAAATGCCTTTGTAATGTCACCGGAAATGGTTTTGGACTTTTTATTCGTCTTCATATCATTTTGCTTTGACCTCTTAGCCTCCACATGAGCTTCACTTTTCTTGTTAATGATGTAAGGATGAGAAATTTTCCTATACCAATCAATGTACCCCTCGACAACTTCACGAGGATCCTCCCACAAAGGTTCCAAGAGACACATATTAAGCTTGTTTTCTTCCAACTTGTTCCAAAACCCAATAGTTGGTTTGGGTTTATATCTAGGAGTCCAATCTGAGGTGGTTTTCTTAGTTCCATTAGAACCCTTTTGCAATAACTCGAACTTATCTTGCCCCAACGGATCGTTTGGATGGAACCTAATTGACGAAGTACTCGACGAGGATCATATATTATAAATACACCGGTATAAAACAATGGTCCATAGTACATCCCAACACCCATTTGTGCATCTGGAAAAACTTTGTTGAAGGGTTCATCCTTCTTCATGTATGGGTCGAATTCAACGTCGTTTCCATCCAAACCGTCTAATTTCTCTCTCAAACTTACAAACGCCTCATTCTTTTTATGCTTCTTGACTTCCTTGAACTCGTATTTGGCCGAAGTAGGTAATGAATCATTCCAAGCGACTTTACTAGCCAAATTTAATTTTGGGAAATGATCATAGACCCACACCTATATCAACAATATAAGAAAAGTTCTCAAATTATTACAGAAATGTCACAAAGGAAAGAAGTCAAAGCTTAACATTTGGCTAATAATCACATGAAAAGGGTTGGTCTCCTATACATTGTTCGCATTAAACAATAATACACAATATACATCAATTATTCTAGATTATCAAACAACTTTTATATCATAGAGATTTACCTGAAAAATACTGAAATTGCCTCTAATGTTTGTGCTCGTTAACCTAGAGGCCTTCGCAAGATTGTCTAGTAGGAAAGCAAGGGAAGCGGTTCCCCAAGAGAATTCATTAAGGGTCGGAAGATCCCTTAAAAGTTGGAGATATTGAGCCTTCACCTTGTTTCTTATGAGGTCTAGAAAGATAGTTCTCCCGAGAGTATACAACAAGTGCGCCCTTGCAGTTCGGTTGATAATATCATTGTACAACACCAAGGAACTATCTGCAACTCTCACCATTGTCTTCTCAAAATAACTCTTTAAATTAGCCAACTTGATCTGCTTCAAATTTCTTGGTTTCACCCTGTTGCCAAGGTATTGATTCACATACTCCACATCTTTTTTTACACGGGAAAACTCTAATTCCGTCGTTCCTTTACTCCATCCAAGAGTTTCTTCAGCCAATACATAGATCTGGTCCCAATTTATTTCATAGTAGTCGGCATCGACGCTTTTCCCGGTAACTTGGAAGCCAGTAATGTTCTTCACATCATCGGGAGTGATTGTCATCTCGTCGAATGGGAGATAAAATGTGTAGGTCTCTGGGCAGAATCTTTCACAAAACAAAGACGATGTAATTGAATCACATTCACTCTATGAATAGTGAATAGCCGGTTATAAACCCGATGCTTGTACTATAGCCACCACCTCGTCAACTTCTCCCATTAGATCCCAAGGAGCATCCCTATGGTGTCTCAAAATTCTTGTGGCATCCCGGTGATCACGAGTCTCGTAGATTTTCTTCGCCCAAGACTCGGCGTAACCAATAAAGACCTCTTCTCCATCTTTCGGAAGCTCATGGGGTAGGTTGTCCTTCCGAGGACGTATTAGTTTGTCCTTGTAGATGGTGAGTTTTTGACAAGGGTCAGAATTATAAAATCGCCCTTCTGCCTAGTTGCAGAAACATAGAAATATCCACACATACTTATGCGCATACTTCTGGATTCACATTAAAATACAAAATATTGTATTCCTACATATATTTTGTAGGCGAATTAAGGATACAGTCTCTACAAAATTCTATAGGCATTCCATGCTAACAATGTAGTCTATAATCTCTACATAATAAGTCTCAATCTCCTACATGGGTTTCCCACTAGTATAGAGCAACTTGAGTCTTCTCTAAGCAACTACAAACATTCTAAATTGGCCTTGCAGCCTCCTCAATACTCACAATATTTATGCCATATCGAACTAGTCTCAAGTCGCATAGAATTCCACGACTGAATCCTTTGAACTTGTCTCGAGTGCGCATCGATGTTCTGGTAACATATATCAAATTCAGGAATAGCTAATGTGATAGACACATTTTAGTGTCTAAATTACACCTTAATTTCTAGTAAG
>JAJJMC010011502.1:1278020-1307836 GCA_023531435.1 Papaver californicum | reverse complement strand
AAGTTCGAGAATCGAACCTTTATTTACCACTTTCTAAAATCACATCATAATACTTAAACCCGAAAATACACTTTAGTTTAACGCTTCTTTCACAACAAATGCTTCTCAAGTTGCTCTTCTGAGCTCAAGTATGCTACTTTAGCATTTTGTAAAAATATAAGCCACGAATTATGTGCCACTCCTCTTAGAAGCGCCACAAACATGGAGCAATGCCTTATAAGACGTATTATGCCTCTAAGCTATGCTAACCCTAGCCTTTTCTCATGTTAGAACCGGGCTAGCACCCGTCATTTGGCTTAGCAGTACATTAACGCTGGTTCGCCACCATAGCACTAACAACGCTAACTTTCCTAGTGCTAACCCTAGTGCCTAAGAAGCACCAACTAGCTTGTCATATCCTTAGCTAGCACATCTTGGTCTGATGAGGCCTTAGCTAGCGCTCCCTTGACTTAACACCCTTTCCTAGAGGGTCCCTGCCTGAAGTTCTTCAAATACGGGCAGGTCCCTAAGCCTAGCAAGTCCCTAGCCTAACGCCTCCCTGAGAGCACCTCCCTTGGATAGCGCGTCTCTATCTTATTCTAAGCTCGAGGACGTCCCAGCTTCACCTAGCGCATCCCTAAGCTCGAGCACGCCTCCTTGGCTCCAATGCGTCCCTGCTAGCTCGAGCACGCCTCCCTTGGCTAGCGCATCTCTATCTTAGCCTAAGCTCGAGCACGTCCCAGCTTCACCTGGCACATCCCTAAGCTCGAGCACGCCCCCTTGGCTCCAATGCGTCCATGCTAGATCGATCACGCCTTCCTTGGATCCACCATCTCCCTTGGTCGTAGCGCCTCTAGCTCGAGCATGTACTTAGCTCCTTCATCCTGATGCGTCCCTAGTTTGAGTGCTTCTCATGTTTTAGCCCGTCCCTTGGCCTAACACATTCACACTTAGCAACTTAGTCACAAGCGCATTGGCGCCGACACTCTAATGCTGACTATACTATCTAATTAAAATGCTAACTTCAAACCTTCTTGACATTAGCTTCATAGCCCTACCATAATTAACATTTGATAGAAGCTAGCATGTTGGCCTTACTCCTGGGAGGATATCACATTAGCCTTTTTTAAGAGAGTTAGCACATTATTATTTGTGTTAAGTAGCTAGTACTAGCTTTGCTAACTACGTTCCTCAGGAATACGTCATTCTTCTCAACATTGGTCCAATATAAAATCTTATATGAATTCCAGTAGGTCTCCTTGCTTAAGAAGCCCTCTACAAAATTTAGCTTCAAATGCCTCTCAGACTTATATTAAGTCACTTCTAAACTACATGACCATTGAACTTCCCAGACTCGACACTAGTTAGTCTGATTATCAATCCAGTGAGTCGCATAACTTTCCTCACTGACTTAGCAATTCATTTTACTTGACTTGACTTAATCAAGACAATAGTGGCTTATGACTCCAATATTTCCACGATATATTAAATACAACACATGTGGGGACTCTCATTGGGGTATTGTTCTGACAGTCTATGACAATCGTTGGTAGTGGCACCACCCCCACAAACTAACACTTAGTTATTAAATATGCCATGTTACTACCAAGCAAGTACATGACCATTGAACTTCTCATACTCGACACTAGTCAGTCTGATTATCAATCTAGTGAGTCGCACAACTTTCCTCACTGACTTAGCAAGTCATTTTACTTGACTTGACTTAATCAAAACAATAGTGGCTTATGACTCCAATATTTCCACGAGATATCAAATATAACACATGTGGGGATTCTCATTGGGGTATTGGTTTGGCGGTCTATGGCAATCGTTGGTGGTGGCACCACCCCCACAAACTAGAAGGTAACAAGTAGTGGGACGGTTACAGAGCAGTTGAGAGGATGAGGAGTAGTGGTCTTCCCTACTTTTCAGGCACCACCTTACTACAATATCCATAATCGTTACTTCTCCACATATTCCTAACTTCCACGACTTACGAGAAATTAGTGTGTCTCTTTTGAAATATAAATAGATTATTCTCATCTATTCAAAACAAAAAACAACAACATGACAATCAATCTATACATAAGTAACGATTCATTCCAGAGAATCCTTTCTTCTTCACACTACCCATCACACTGATATTTCTCAACCTTCTTTGCTTCCCTCCCCTAAGACCTACCTCAATCTTCTCCACCTTTGTGATTGAAGCGGGACGTGAACGACCATTTCTTGGTTTAGGCTCGTCCTATACGATTTTGATCTCTCAAACCTGCTTAAAAGTACGATTTTACAGTATATTTGTTTTCACCCTAAAATAATTGACGACCACAGTGGGAGCTCAACCTCTCAATTACAAAAGCCAATTTTCAGTTATTCAAAATGGTGGATCTTAGGTGTGGAGCGGTTACAAATCCTATTGTCGTTTCTGGTAGTGCTAGTGGTGGCGATTCTGAAAACATCCCTGTCACTACCAACCATCTTTATACCAATATTACTCCCAATACTATTACACCTCCTCTCGGTAACAAAACTGTTGAAGACACCGAGAAAACCCAAACTACGCCCAGCATAACCGATCTAATGAAGAGATAAGAGGTTCTTGCCAAAACACGGGTGGACATGGCCACTAATCATAAGGAGGTACTTGCTTGTCTCAAGACCCTAACGGAGCGACTCTCCCCGGAACAACGCCATCGCCCGACATAGCGAACCAGGACCAACCTCACAACAACCAGTAACGCCGGCACGTCAAAGACTCAAAAGAATAATGAAGTTCACATCATTCCTGATGTCCCACCATAGAAGCACCAACCACTCGATTTTGTCACCCGTGAAAATCTCGAGAGACTCCTACGAAATCATGACAAGAAAGACTCATCCTCGATCCATCAACATTGGCCTTCTTACCCGCCATAAATTCAAAACTATCTTTTGTCAAGAGGTTACTCATATCTGAATTTCTCATTATACGACAGTTGAAAAAACCAGGAATGCCCAAGTGGCGCTCAATATGGCCGATCTGATGCAAAGACGAAAAGTTCCTGCCATAACATAGAAAGACATAGCTACCACTTAACAAAGGTACTCACTTGCCTCAAGACTCTAACATAACAATTCTTCATTGAGTAGATCTGTCACCAATTGCAACAAACCATGATTCCAAGCCTATCAAAGTCAACAGTACCAGAATCAATATTCAAGATGATAACGAGATCTGCATTCAAGAGGAAAATCAGGGAGCCAACGATCCAATCATGTCGCCCATCAAGACCTGGAAAGACTTATACAATTTCAAGGCAAAAAGGGACAAGTCTCACTTCATCAGCACCAACCTTTTACCCTCTCGCCATCCAAAAGATCATTTCACCAGGGGAATGTATCTCTTGTTATCCCCCTTCTATAATGGGGGATAAAAATGTTCAGATCTGAAAATATTGTTCCAGATGAACGATGAATATCTTGGGGATTACACATGCCGATTCAAGGTCCAAAAGTCATAGAGATATTTGTAGGAGAAGCCGTCTGGTCAGTAAGTACTACAACATCCAATCATCCATGAGGTCCTGTCAGAATGAAGGGGTCAAGAGGGAGGCTTCATCTCAGCAAACGTCACAAATCGAATGCTCACCATCATCCACAACCCCATCTCTAGCCTCAGCCTCAGCACCATTCAAAAGACAAGCTCTGATCCACGTCCCAGACAAAACTCTATAACAACAACAACAACAAAAGCCAAATCCAGCTATCACATTCTTAAATATTCCTTTTAACGTGGAAACCTTTTTATTCTGGTACGAGTCCCTTCACTCAGGTACCAGTCCATCTTATTCTGGTATGTGTCCCTTCACTCGGGTACTAGTTCATTTCATTCTGGTACGAGTCCCTTCACTCAAGTACCAGTCCCTTTCACACTGGTACGAGTCTTTTCACTCTGGTACCAGTCTTTTCATTCTGCTACCTACTTCATGCTCCCATGAAGCTCCCAGATGACGACAAATCCATGCAATGATAAGATCAGAATTCTCGGCTTCATTTACAGCTTCTTCCCATTTCGAGTACGATTCAGATTTTACACTGAAGGAGATGGTGATGGGAATTTAATTGTAGACCATAAGTGCACGACTATCGATTGGATCGTATGCAAGCACGGGTCGTTCCACTGGGACTAACTAATGTTACTTTTAATTTCTAATTAAATACAATGCTAAAAAGAATAATTAAAGATGAATAATAAGTAAAACTAATAAATAAAATAAGAAGATAAGAAAAAATCAGGGCTTAAAATTTCACCACTATTATGTATGCTAGATTATTCAACCAATTCTATATAAAATTCTTCATAAAATTGCTCGAGACAATTTAGGACCTATATGTACGCCTCAGAAGATAAAACGTTATATTCAATTAAAATTTTCAAAATACTAATAATTCCTTTTACTTAAGGTGTTGGTCAATAAAATAAGAATATAAAACCTTTAATTGAAGCACAAGGACATATAAAAAGAATTATTATCATTACTAAGCAAGAAAATAAGACCAAGAAGAATTATTATTGAAAATGAATTAGCTCTCTTAATACACATCATAGGGCTTCATCCGCAGCCCTAGTAAAGAGATTATTTCATTACAAAGGAAAAAATAAAAATAAATTAATTAATTAAAACTACTTGCTCCACTAGACTAGAAAAAACAACTCCCTTATTTTTTCCCTGCTTCCACCACTATTTATATAGCTTTAAAGGAAACCACTTTTCTTTTCAGTTTCTACTTTCTGGGTAAAATTCTGTATTTCTAGTCCACCGAGCTTTATTTCCTAATAAACTGCAAAACTAAACAAAACTATCAAATAATGCGAATTCTCTATATCCCACTCGGAAGGATCTCATCTCAAAATTATCCATGGCTGTTTATGTCTCTAGCATGACCACTTGATGAAATGTGGAGGGAAGTGGGGTAAATGGCCGATACTACTGGAAGGATTCCTCTTTGGTTGATAGGTACTGTAGCCGGTATTCCTGTGATCGGTTCAATAGGTGTTTTCTTTTACGGTTCATATTCCGGGTTGGGCTCATCCCTGTAATAATAATATGAAATGCACAAAATAATGAACTAAATAAATGTAAATTAAGATGTAATTATGTTGTGTTTTCACACCTATCAAATATCCCCAAACCTATATTTTGCTAGTCTTCGAGCAAAACTAAAAATGAAAACTAATCAAAAAATGATGAAAATCCTAACTCACTTTCGCAGGCATCGCGATTGCACTTAGTGTGTGAAACAAGCCTTTGAACTCCTAGGTGGCACTAGTGGACGAGTTTTGTCTCGTGAGGGTTTACAAGAGATATACTCACAAAAAATTTTACTCCAAACCCTAGCTACTTGTGAACGATTGAGGATAGACACTAAAGAAGTTATTTAGTTGGCATACTAAATTCTTCATATGAGAAACATTACCTTATATGAGTCCAATTGATGTACACGAATTTTCACTCAAGCGTACTAAAATTCATATATAAGAAAACAAAACTCTACTCAGAAAGTGATAGACATATTTTTGTGTCTAAATTGCGCTCTATTTTCTATATAGTGTTCGATTTTGTACTTATTATGGCTTTTTATGTCTTTGTAGGTATTTTTGAAAAATAAATAATTTGTGAAAAATCGGCTCGAAAAGTGATAAAGGCACCCGGAAAAATTACTAAAGGCACCCAACAAAGTTGATAAAGGCACCCACAAGTTGGATTGGGGCACCCCCTCTTTTGAATTTGAAACCGAAAATGGCAGGAAACCTATTCGTTATCAAAGCTCTTTAGAGCTTATCTTGTTTCTCTTCGACTTAATCTAATTCGGATTGTTCTAAGAGGTTTGCTAAAATTGTAACTAGTTGCCTTTCGAAAGAATAAAAGCTAGTCTAGAAACAATCTAAGTGGAGCCATCATGCTTTTTGTTTGCTAGATTCAATAGGTTTGATTTGGTTGAGTCAGCCTTGCTAGTGATTGTTTAGAAGTCCCTTCCGATTAGGATTTATTTTTTTTAGTTTTTTTAGTGTATGCCAAGACCGATTGACGTCATCACTGAGCGGGCTTGGAAAAGAGACACTCTATGTCGTTTTATTAGTGACAAACCTAGTAGTTTTGTCCCTGGAAACGAGGACCTCGAAGACTCTTCTTTTGAGGGCCCTGTTTTTGGAAATTTCAATTTTGAGAACTTGGCACTACGTGAAGAAGTTACTTCTAGTCCTTTGATAGCGCCAGCAATGGCAACTTTAAAAGCTTTGTTGAATTCGACTAGGACTTCTCGTCCATCATGTATCAAGTTAGCTGAAACTGAAGCAAACTATGAGTTGAAACCTGGGACCATACAGATGCTCCCAATCTTCTTAGGGAAAGAAAATGAAAACTCTTATTTCCATGTTAGGGATTTTGAGGAAATATGTAGCACCATCAGGATTAAGGACCTAGATGATGAAGGATTGAAACTTAGAATGTTTCCTTTTTCACTAAGAGACAAAGCCAAATCTTGGCTATATAGTTTGACTTCCGAGTCAATTGAAACCTATGAACAACTTACATCTGTCTTTTTACGGAAGTTTTTCCTAGGCACAAAACATCATCTATTAGGCAGCAGATTTGCACATTTGCTCAACAAGAGGGAGAATCTTTATATAGGTATTTGGAAAGGTTCAATGACTTACTATCACAATGTCCTCATCATGGTTTAGAAAAAATAAGGCTAGTTTAGATCCTCTACGAGGGTTTAGATTATTCGACAACAACCATGGTTGAGTCTTTATGCACATGTGGGTTTGAAAATTAAACTGTCGATGGTGCGATGACATTTTTGAATGAAATCGTCGAAAAAACCCAGCAGTGGGAAAATAGTAGGGATCCCCGGAAAAAAATTCTTTTAAGTAGAGGAAATGTCAATAGGGTAGAAGGATCTTTTGAACCAGATGCCAAAAATAGCAACTATATCGAAAAGGTCAGAAGCTTTAGAACTGAGTCATTCTAGTTGTGGAAGTAAACCCAAATCATTTTGGAAAGGACAGACTATTGAAGAGCAAGCCTATGCTCTTTATAATAACACTAGATTTGATAATCATCAGAAGTTCGACCCTTATTCAGAAACCTATAACCCTTTTTGGAGAAACCATCCTAACCTTTCTTGGTCTAAGGGCTAGAGTCAAGGTCAGTCTAGTAATTCTAAGGTTCCCCCAGGTTTTGGTTATACTAAGAATCCTTCTGAACCGCCACAATTTCAGAATCCGCTAGAGAAGACGATCATGAGTTTAGAGTCTGTTGCCTTACTAACTCAGAATACTACAAACTTTCAGCAGTCAGTCAACCAAAGTTTACAAGAAAATCAAAAGATTGTTCAGGCTAACAGTCAGGCTATTTCCAATTTAGAAACCATGTTGGTAAAATCGCTGAGTCTTTGAGTGAAAGAGAAAAAGGTAGGTTTCCTAGTCAACCCCAACCCAATCCTAGAGGAGTTCATGAAGTATCTCATGGTGAGAAATCATCAAATCATGTGAATGCAATTAGAACCCTTAGGAACGGTAAAGTGGTAGACAACAAGGTAAATATGTCTGATAGTGAACATACTGTAGTTCACCTTTCTGAGCCAGTAGTTGTTGAGACTGATAAAGTATCTAAAGACCCCGATGTAATCCCTCATAAGCCAGATTTTATGCCCAGAGCCACGTTCCCACAACTATTAACACCAACAAAGAAGGAATCGAACTTTAACGACATATTGAAGGTTTTTAAGCAAGTCACGATGAACCTTTCATTATTAGATGTAATCAGGCAGATTCCTGCTTATGCCAAGTTCCTTAAGGATATATGTACGCGAAAGCGAAAGCTTACTGTACCAAAGAAAGCCTTTTTAGCTAGTCATGTGAGTTCAATTATCCAGAACAATACAACACCTAAGTACAAAGACCCAGGTTCCCCAACTATTTCTTGCACAATAGGCAACTATCGTGTCGACAAAACGTTACTTGACTTAGGAGCCAGTGTGAACTTACTACCGTACCATGTGGACCTCCAGCTATGACTTGGTAATTTGAAACCTACTCAGATAATACTAGAATTAGCTGATAGGTCTGCGAGAATTCCTCATGGTGTCATAGAGGATGTTCTTATTGAGGTCGATAAGTTTATTTATCCAGTAGATTTTGTTGTCCTTGATACCCAACTTGTCCCTCACCCAGAGAATCAGATACCTGTGATATTAGGTCGCCTGTTTTTAGCTACATCTAATGCGATCATTAACTGTCGAAATGGTATTATGAACTTTTCTTTTGGTAATATGACTATTGAGCTGAATATTTTCAATATTAGTGACCAACCACCTGAGCTAGATGGCACGTGCATTGAAGAGTTGAACATGATAGGAACATTAGTTTAGGAGTCATTACCAAACACTTTGTTAGAGAAATGCCTAGCCCACTTTAGATTTTATGTTGATGATGATAGTGTTATTAATGAGGTGAATACTTTGTTACATTATGCACAACCTGATCATAATTTAGAAAAAGCAACTGACTATTTTTCGGGAATCTGACGATCTAGAAATTAGGGAAATTGTGACTAGTCTATCTAGAGACACCCAAAATTCTAAGTTTGGGGGTGATTATCATTCTCCCTGTGTTTTACCTTTGACTCTTAGAAAGGTCCCTAACTTGGGATTTGACATATGCACCTCTACCATTTTACAAGATCATCTTCAAACTATACTTCCTGAGCCTGGTGATGTCCAGAAAGAAGTTCAGTTGTTAGAAACCCATCCTCTGGTCGATGTGGTTTACCTAGGGGATAATACATAGATTGACTTTTTTTTTCCACCAAAATATTTTCTTCCATATGTGTGAACGTTAGAATTACAAATGTGTCAGTTATTAAGTTTTAAGACTAAACCTAATTACTTAAGGGAATTAAAATCGACACATTTGCTTAAGAATGACCACTATTTTCATAGTATTCAACTGTGTGAGTCCAATCTGAGTGACTTTGAGGATCCACAATTATTCAGGTTATTATTATGTGCTTTTAAGTTCTTAGTTGAGTTTCTCCAGACTCTACAACCTGATCTTGTTGATCTTACATATGAGGAAATCCAGCCCGTGAAATTATTTTATTTAGACCCTTTTATAGAGCCTGAACTTGAACCACAGTTAGAAGTAGTTTTCTTAAACAGAAAACTATATAAGGGTATGCTAGGTTTGTTTATTTTCTTGTCCTGTTGCAGTTTCCTTTTTGTGATAACACTATTTGATTCATACGACCCGCAGTTGTTCCGACTATTGCTATATGATGACGTGACTAATTCTTTCTTAGTCTGGCTGAAGACTTTAAACTTAGCACTTCTTGGGAGGTAACCCATGCTCATGCGACACAGTATTATCTTTCCTTAACTCATTTCCTTCGATTGGTAACAATTTCTCCTTGTTCATGCTTTTAATCATTGATATTTAGAACATTGAGGACAATGTTCGGTTTAAGTTTGGGGGCAAGGGAGAAACTTTTTAGTGCAATATGAAACTCCGAAGTCTAGAAACTTGTGAATAATTCAGGATGACACTAACCATTCTAGGTAGATGGAAACTTAGCTCTTTTTCTATAGGAATTGGTGTGCCCAGTTAAATGGTCTATTTATAAAAGAACAAAGTTCATGTGTTAGATATAACATGATAGTTGTCACCATATCTCGGAGTCTATCTCAACCATATCACCTTCTGTTTTTATTTTTGCAATTTGTGTTTCTCTAAGTGATTTAGTGGGGCCCAGTTTCGAATTGTTATCGCCGCCAGGATGAAATAGAGTGTTGAGAACAAACCCTATTTTTAATTCTTATTCTTATTCAATAATAATAAAAAAAATCGAGTATTGACACTTTGATAGAAATATGTGTGTATTCTCCCTGTGTCCGTCGCCTAAGCAAGCGTGGAACGCAGGATCCATGGGAACTATCATGTAAAATGCTGATAAGGACCATGCGCTTGGATTCAATTGATCCAATCATGTTGTCAGTACATTTATAATTATTTTTATTTTCAATAAATTGATCGCTGGGACTCTTAATATACCAGTTGAATCGATATTGGTATTAGGATTAAGACCAGTGGGAGCGTATCTCAATCCATTAGGATTCATCCTGGCACTGACCTTCAGACAGATATGGGAAACACCGTTCACCTTAGTCAACACACGCAAACTTCATTTTGTCTATTTCCATCTTCTAAATCTATTCATGTGATTGAACTTTGATAAATTCTGAGTATCGTGGTTGAACGACTATCTAAGTAGAGCTTTGTTTTCTTATATATGAATTTTAGTATGCTTGAGTAAAAACTCGTGTACAACAATGGGACTCATATAGGGTAATGATTCTCATAGCCGAAGAATTTATTATGCCAACTAAATAGCTTGTTTAGTGTCTTTTCTCGATCGTTCACGAGTAGCTAAAATTTGGAGTAAAGGTTTTGTGGGTATACCTCTTGTAAACCCTCACGAGACAAAACTTGTCCACTAGGGACACCTAGGGTTCAAAGGCTTATTACATATGCTAAATGTAGTCGCGATTCCTGCGAAGTGAGTTAGGATTTTAGTAGATTTGCTTGAGGACTAGTAAGTTTGGGGGTATTTGATAGACACAGTTTTGTGTCTAAATTGCGCTCGATTTTCTATTGTGATAGTGTTCGATTTTGTACTTATTATGGCTTTTTATGTCTTTGTATGTATTTTTGAAAAATAAATAATTTGGGAAAAATCGGCTCGAAAAGTGATAAAGGCACCCAGAAAATTACTAAAGGCACCCAACAAAGTTGATAAAGGCATCCACAAGTTGGATTGCGGCACCCCCTCTTTTGAATTTGAAACCGAAAATGGCGGGAAACCTATTTGTTATCGGGAGAAACTCTTGTTGATTCTGTGTTACGTGTTTTTAGTGATTTGGGGGTAATTCTAATTCACCCAAGTGAAGTTAATCAACCAGAATATCACCAACACACGTCACAATATGTGTTTCAGCCGGAAAAATTGGCAACAAGAATGAATCGAGCCGAAAAAAGGTATTTGGTTCTGTTTCGGATTTGAAGTTGGATTTGGAGTTGTTTTTGGAATCCTTATCGGTTAAAAAGAGTTGCTAGGGTTTAATAATGCTATATAAAGCAAAGAGAGTCGAAGAGAAAGCCATGGGGGGAGAAGCCGCAGCAAAGAAAACTTTTTAGGAAAACCCGAGTTCTGCTGGTGAAGAAGAAGGCGAAGAACATAAGGCTGAAGAGAACTGTTGTTTAAGCTGTCGCTAACGCAGTCCCTCAAGCAGTCCTATTTCTGTAGCAGTGCAAGTCCTTTCTTTTCTCCTTTTTCCTTTTCCTTCTTCTGTAACGCAGATAACACTTCTCTGTAACGCTTATAAGCGTCTCTGTTCTCCCGTGTTACTATCATTTCACCATTGTAAGCAGTTTTTGAGCTATGAAATATATTTTTGAGGGTGTTTCCAAGACAATGAGCTAATCACTATCACTGGGGCGACGGAAGAAGCCATTCTTCCAATAATTAAGTGGTAACTTCTATTTTATCTATTTTTTTTTACAATTCTTTTATTATTAATTGTTTTGAATTAAAATGAAAAAAAATGGTTTTTCTCAAATAATTGTGTTTTCTTTTGATGAGTCATGCTGGGTTTACTGCTTTTGATGTCTCATGCTTTCGATTTACAATTATTATTTTAGAAACCTTTGGCAATACTTAAAATAAATTGAATACAGGAATTGTAAGGTTTTATCACTTGAAATATTGGTTAATGGTGGAATTTTAGCCCTAGTTCTTCCCATCAATTTAAAATCAACTTTGTTTTAATCTTCTTTATTTTTAGTCATTAAAAATTAGGTCTAGAAATCAAATCTTCACAAGTTTGAGAATCAAACCCTTTTTACCACTATATTAAAATCACATCAGAAGTCGTACGATGGACCACGATACTCGGAATCTAACAAACCACAATCACATGAATAGATTATGAATATGGATATGGAAATAGAAGTGTGCGCATGTTGACTAAGGTGAACGGTGTTTCCCATAATATCTGTATGATTTTCAGTACCAAGATGAACTCTAATAGATTGAGATACGCACCCACTGGTCTGAATCCTAATTCTAGTATCAACTCAGCTGGTATATACAAAGGTCCCAGCGGTCGATTTATTGAATATATATATTTTTTTTCTTTTATTATTATTTTTTTCGACAACATGATTAAATCTTTTGAATATAAGCGCATGCTCCTTGTCAACAAATTACTTGATAGTTCCTATGGATCCTGCGTTCCACGCTTGCTTAGGCGACGGAGACAGGGAGAACACACACATATTGCTATCCAAGTGTCATCTTTTTTTCTTTAAAAAAAAATATTGGTCAAGTTCAATTAAAATAATTGGGCTTGATATCAATCACTCTACTTCATCATAGCGGCGACAACAAGGCGATACTAGTGACCCACCAAAACACTTAGACAAACATAAAAAGATGCAAAATTTAAAAATAAAATGTGATATGGTGACGACTTCGAGATATGCGACGACTATCATGTTATTTCTAACACCTGAGCGCTGCCATTATATGAATAGACCATTTAGTTGGGCATACCAACTCCTATAGACAAGAATTTTGTTTCCATCTACTTAGAATGGTTAGTGTCATCCTGAATTGTTCACAAGTTTCTAAATTTTGGAGTTTTTGGTACAACTAAATTTTTAAAAAATTTCCCCTTACCCCCAAACTTAAATTGAACATAGTCCTCGATGTTTTAAAGATAAACAAATGAAAGCATGAACAAAGAGTAATAATGAACAAAGTAAAAGAGATAGGGAAAGATATTACCAGCACCGTGTACCAAAATCATATGGGTTGCCTCCTATAGAGCGCTAAGTTTAAAGTCTTCAACCAGACCAAGAAAGGATTAGTCACAACTTACGAATCATATAACAATAATCAAAATAATTATGAGTCCTTAAAGTCAATCGAATTTGATTCACAACGTTGACCATAGTAGAATAAATGGAAGTGGTGGTCATTCTCATGAAAATGTGTCGATTCTAATTTCCTAAAATATTTGAGTTTAGTTCTAAAATTTAAGAACTGACACATTTGAAGTTCAAACACTCCCACATTTGGTAAATAAAATTTGGTGGGAAAACAAAGTCAATCATGGTATCATGGACCGAGTAAACCACATGAACCAGAAGATGGATTTCTAACAACTGAACTTGTTTCTGGACATGATTAGGTTCAAGAAACAGTTCTTGAAGATAATCTCTCTTTTAAAAAGGTAGAGGCACATACGTCAAGTCCCAAGCTAGGGACCTTTATAAAATTCAAAGGTAAACCACGGGGAGAATGATATTCATCCCCAAACTTAGAATGGTCAATGTCTTTGGACAAACTGGTCACAATTTCCTTAATTTCTAAATTATCAGATTTAGGAAACTGGTCAATTATTTCATTTAGATTGTAATTAGGTGATCCAACTTCATTCAAATTCTCTACGAGTCCATCATCTTCGTCAGGGACTATGGTCTTTGAATCAGACTCAGATACACTAGTCTCGGGATAAACTCGTTTTTCTAAACCATCATTGTCTTCATAATAACAAGGAAATATTTCATCGTCTATAACAAGGGTATCTCTAGTTATATCCTTTTCCTCTTGAATATGTGAATAATCATCAACATTATTAGGATTGGAACTAGAAACATCATTATTATCATGAAGTTCAATTGTTGTAAAAAATTCATGATCATTATGACTACGAATTTCGAACTCTTCATCAATGATATCCTCATCATAATAATAATATGAAGATGATTGAACCTTATTTAAACAAGTAGTGTTTTCAATTCTAACCTCATCTTTATGAATATGTAAATAATTATCATTATTGTCAAGGGTATGAGCTGACCGTTCTTCTTCAATTTCTCTAAAGGTCTCATGAATTTGTTTCCACACTATGTCACTCCTACATGAATTTTCAGTCAACTGCTTGAGTGAATCTTCTAAAGAAAGACTAGTTACATAAGAAGTGTTAGGTATCAACTGTTTAATTAAATCCTCCAAAGAAGGAGAACAAACATTTTGCTCATTATAATATTGCTCGTTTACCCGTTCGTACGACTGGTGATCGCGCGAATAGTACTTGAGATCACTATGATATGAACCATAACCTACATAGGGTTGGTAGTGGTCCCAAGTACTATCCACACTATGGTTATAGCAAGGGTAATGTCCATTTTGAAATTCGGGTCGATAATCATTGTATTGGTCCTCATAATACCAGTTCAACATTTATTTTTTTGGTGCACGTGCAAATGCAAGGTCAACTATAATTAGGTAGGCTCAGGTTACCTTAGCAAAATATACCTACAATCAAAGACTGATCAAAGGTACAAGACTAAGGCTTGTGGAATTTCGACTAATAATGCCCAGAGGGTTCAATATACTATTCCACATGTTTTCCTATGTGCGGGTTTTTTTTTATATAGTCAAAAATAAAAATATAGATCTAACTAAATATATACAAAAGAAATCCTAATTTCCTAATTTACTTATTTACAAAATGAAAATCTAAGAAAATAATAAAATAAAAATTGGGACTATCTTACTTGCCTGTTTTGGCAGGCAATTTCAATTACAGAATAAATGAAAAATATCTTCTGCACACCAAAAATAAAATAATACCCAAAATAAAATCTAAAAGATAAAATAAAAATAAAATAAAAATTCTAAACTAACTAACACAAAATTAAACTAAAAATTCCAACCCCTTTGCTCGATCCCTAACAAAATTACAAGCAAGCAAGGTGAAAAATTAGTTTTCCAATTGTTTTTACAGCTAGGAAAAACTACACGACCCAACCGCATCCAGGTTTACGGTTGGGAAAGTAAGGATTTTCCAACCGTAAGAATGGCATAAATTACCGAGTACTCTAAAATCCAGATTAACTTACGACTAGAAAAACAAGTCGTAAAATACCATTTACGGTTGAAATTTCATCTTTTCCAAACCGTAAATTAAATCTACGGCTGGGAATTCTTCTTATCCCAACCGTAAACAACTATTTACGGTTGGGGACATGCCGACCTAGCCGTAAAATTTTTAGATTTTTTAAAACCCTAACTTTATCAATCAAACTATTTTTTCCAATAAAAACCTTATATAAACGATGGATTTTTCGATTCTTACCTGATATCACCCATTTCCGGAGGATTCATTGGTGATTCAACTTTTTCATTCACCAACTCTTCATTCTTTGGATCAACAACGTTACCACTTCCTGATTCAGTCCATCATGGATTCAAACCAATTCGCCCTGATCTTGTTACTCTTGACCTGTTCATCTTCAGAATTAGCGTGAAGTTTTTTGAAATCAACTAAGAAGAACAACCGATGAAGAGAGAAAAAATAGAGTTTAAGTTTCTTTCTTACGGCTAATAAAAAAGAAGAAAAAAGAGAGTTTGATTTAGTTACATTTAGGTTTAGTTTTTAGGCTTAGTTTCGTTTGTATTAGATTTAGGTGGTTAGTATGGAAGGATAATAAGGTAATAATGCTAATTATAATACTAACCAAAAAGTAAATGAGTCTTCTTAACCAGATTTGGTCACCTCATATCCCTATTTTGGACACAATAATCCATCGTAGTCTCATAAAGAAAATTTACAGACCTAATAATAGGGTTTATTATTTGAATTCAGCCATTCCAGCGATTATCGAATTACAGAAATCCATACGCTATCAAGTGGGTGTTTGAAGCACAAGAAAGACTTGGAAGGTTAGCAGTGATGCACATATTAATTTCCACCAAATTTCGTTATCGATTCTTATAAAATTATGAATAATCTTTTCTGCATCGGAATATTATCAATATGGATTTCAGGGGGGGCATTAGGTTGTAGGATCTTCCGGCTAATCGGGCAGCTGTGTGTAATTCATAGTACAGGTTGGTTGGTGCCTTCCCCAGTGTAATATGGAACACTACGTAGGCCCTTTCGTAAAAGTCAAATTTCATGTTTTTGTCGGTTATAATTAGTAGTAGGACCACGTCATAAGGAAGCACCAAATACGTCATAATCTTTACAGCCCATAAAATCAATAATCCCTTTATCCAGGAACTTAAATAAACACTAAGAAAAAACCGTAAATAAACGGTCAAAATAAGCGGCTAATATGTTAGAGAGAAGCATAGAATCAATACCCGGACGCATGTTGTATTATTTAACCAAAATCAATTTCTCATTGTACATCCGGTCTTTATTGGTGGTGGTGGGTTTTGGGTTGGGCTAGGCCCCCACTCACGCAGTCAAAAAAGTCAAGAATTTATAGGAAAAAAAAAGTAAAAGAGAGGAGAGAAAGAAGAAGTTTGGGGCTTGAGGGGCAAACCAGTCTAAAAAAAATCTCTCCTCTCCCACTCGAAATTTCTCTCCCCATATCAAAATCTCTTATTATTACTTACTCAATTTCTTTAATTTGATTCAATATTTTTTTTTTGGGTACGAAATTTACATACTGATTTTACTGTATTTATTTATTCGGATGATGATAATTAAAGAAATTAATTTAAGTTTCTAGGGTTTTCGATTAATTGTTTGTTGTTGGAGTTAATTACTGATTTGTGGTTCAGTTACGTGTTTGATTTTGCTTCTTCTTCTTCTTGATCTGATCCTATCCTTATTAGATCAGTAGGGATTTGGTGTTTCTTTCTTCTTCTTGGTGGTTCCAATTCTGTGGTATTGGGACTTCACTGCTGTGGTGGTGGTGTTTTTATGTAAAGAGAGGAGGAATTTTGGTTCTGAAAGATGGATTTAGCATCCACTTGCAAGGTAAAGGTACTTACTCTTATGTTTTCCTTTCCAAATCATTCATTTTGAGTTGAATTGTTTAGTCGTTTTGATTATTCTAATGGATATTTGTGGAATTAGTAGCTGAAATTGGCACGGGAAGTCCAAAGTTACGATTAAGAGATTAGAGTTTCTTTTTATTAGTTATTAGTCGAATCCAGTGACCAATTTTTTGTTACAATTTGGTTAGTTCATTTCAGTAATAGAATTTTCGATGTATGTTGTTGCTTTAGAGTTATATAATTCAGTATGGATTAGGTTTTTTTGCTGAGGCTTGTGGTACTTATTACTTGGCAGGACAAGTTAACATATTTTAGAATTAAAGAGCTTAAAGATGTGCTGACTAAGTTAGGTGTTGCGAAGCAAGGGAAAAAACAGGTATGATTTTGGAGAATTGCTTATCGTCTTTGATTTAGTGTGTCATTGTTTTTTGTAAGATTGATTCTGAAATAAATCTTATATGCATGCTTTGCAGGACCTTATTGACAGAATTTTAGGTTTGATTGCCGATGAACAAGGTAACCTTGCCTGACTATTGTTCTTTTATCTTGCATGGTTAAAATTTACTGGGTTATGGCAGTGTTAGTTATGCTTTAGATTATTGAATGAGAGTGCTATGCGTCAGTCTTATTATATTTTTTGTGAGTTTTTTTGGTGGTTTTTAGTGAAAGGTTGAAACTGAGTGTGTTAAAGTGTTGTAGTAATTGATTTAAAAGTTTGACAACCTTTGTTGATGTATGATAGGTAGTATAACCATAGGTGGGAATTATCAAATTCTATCTCAGACTTGCATAATCTTAGGTAGGTAGTGGAAGGATTCGTCACAATTTTAACTGTTCAAGTCCAGAGGTTCTATTTGCTAACAGGTCTTTTGTTGAATGTATACAACATTTCACATGGTTTGCACTTCGCAATTCAGATACGATACTTAGTGCACCTAGTTTAGTATTTTTGCTAGTTCAAATAGTTCTGTAATTTGAGCATGGATATCGTTTGAAGCTGGGGTTCTACTAGCTAGAAGAGATTGGGAGATTGATTTTCCTTGCAGGATTAGTCTTGTTTTTATCTGTGGAAACTTAGGTGGACCATACTGATTGTGACATTTTTTCTGCAGTATCAAAGACGCATGGTTGGCCAAAGAAACATTTTATCGGGAAAGAGGGGATCATAAAAATTATTGATGATACTTACAGGTATTTCTCTTTTCTTTTTTTCTTACACGTCTTATATTATTGGTGAGGATTTAGGAGGTTGAGTCTGTTGTTTCCTATTTGATTTTCCCCACACTTGTCTGATATTATTGTGTGAGGATTTAGGAGAACATAGATATGTTGATTCTGTCGTTTCCTAGTTGATATTTTTCTGGTATGACTTGTTTTTAGTTGACTCATCCTTTCTGGATAAATGCACCCTTCTTCCCTCTTAATGCTCATTGTGTATACTGTTTTTGTCCTAGCAGAAAAATGCAGATTCCTGGGGCCACTGATTTAGCTTCAAAGGGACAGAGCGATTTGGATATCAACCATACAAAACTTAAGGAGGAAGGTGAGGATTCTTTTCAATTGAACATGAAGGTTCAGTGCGTGTGTGGAAGTTCCCTGCCCAACGAGTCAATGATCCAGGTATGGAGTTTGCCTAAATTCTACTTCCTAACCAGCTGTTTTTTTTCTGATGTTCCCATGTATTTCAATTTTAGGGAGTTTCATATTGTAGATAAGTTATTGGCTTCGTATTCAGTTTTTCATAACTTTTATAGCTGCCTGTGGGTATATGTAGAGTAGATTGTGTTATTGTTTGATTGTTACCCTTTGGATTGCCCTCACCAAATGTTGTTCATGTTTTGATTTTCTCTTGAGTAAGGATTTTTAGTTATCTTTATTTTTATATGCAGTGTGAGCATCCAGGATGTCGTGTGTGGCAACACATTGGTTGTGTCATCATACCAGAGAAACCAACAGAGGGTGTTCCACCAATTCCACCTCAGTTCTATTGTCAAATTTGCCGAATCAATCGTGCTGATCCGTAGGTTCATCCATTTATTTCTATATTTCAAGTTTACTTTGAAGGCAAAGTGTGAAACTTTCATTTCATTGTGCTAATATCATACAATTTCTGTGGATTGTAAACTTAACCTTCGGCGAAAGTCAAAAAATAGAAGTTTCTAATTTTGTACCGTCTCTACTCGTTTTTCTGGACCTCAAACAAGTAATTGATTGTTCAGAGGTGCATATTCATATACAAATTAGGAAGCTTGTACGCATAAATTTTTAAAGCCACTTAAGCTTAACACATGTCTTAGGATCAATGAGGACTACATTATGCCTTCTCAAGCAATTGATTATTTTCCTTATAAAGTTCAGGTCTCCACCATGCTAGAATTAAAATGGGTTTCTGTGTGCTAACAACTAACAATTGCTTTCACTTGTGCATTTTTAGTGTTTAATAGTATCATCTGCAGTTTCAATTGCTCAGCAATGTTGTTTGTGGCACGCCTTCAATTCTTGAATTTGACTTTTATCCATTTTTTCTCTCCTTCTGTGTGTGTCAATACAGCTTTTGGGTGACTGTGGCACAGCCATTACCTCCTGTGAAATTGACTGTCACTAGTCTTCCAGCAGATGGGTAAGTGTGTACCTTTATTTTTCTTTATTTGGTAAATTGAAAGCGAAAAGTCTGAATAATTGTAAATGTGTATAGATGTGTTCAGAGTAAGGTACAGATTCATTTGGGGTAGCTTATTTGCATAGCTAATTCTTGTAGATTGTTGACGTGTCTGAAAAATGTATCAATCTCATAGACTGCTGTTTTCTAATAATTGAGTATCTTTCTTTCATAATGTTGCACATATCATCTGGTCGGTTCTTTTGCTGTATCATGTACTGACTGACCTTGTCGGGAAGATTAAAATACCTCGAGTTTATTTTAGTCAGCACATTTATTTGGCCCATATTTTTTTTTTTTTATAGTGCTATGTTTATCATTATTTATGTCGAGAACAGGTGTATAACAGTATAACCTGTAAAATTTTTTTTGTTAATGCTATTCATATCATCTATTTATGATGTAATTTGTGTGTTATTTGCTTTTATTACGTAATAACTTTAGCTACTGTTTTGTAGAACAACCCCTGTGCAGACTGTGGAGAAAACATTTCAACTAACAAGGGTAGATAGAGAATTAGTACAGAAAGGAGAGTACGATGTTCAGGTTGGTTGCCGATTGCATAATATATGTTTGTATATCGAGGAGTTCGACTGGATTTTAATCAGCCGTGTATGATGGCACACTTTTCTCAGGCTTGGTGTATGCTTCTCAATGACAAGGTTACGTTTAGGATGCAATGGCCACAATATTCAGATCTCCAGGTCAATGGTATGCAGTCTCTTGTTAATTATGTATTTTCTGAGAAGCCTGGAGATCTTAAAAGGTTTTAAGTGTGTTTTCATGATCTAGAAGCCTCGAGGTAGTTGATTGCTGTTAGTAGAAGTAAAACAAAGAAATATTTATTTCTTGACTAATGAATTTCTTATATCTGAATAATGTCTTTAGGTCACTTATACTATTGTTGGACTTAGAACAAGCTGCACAGAGTGGTTTCAAGAAGGCCCCTGTTTTGCTTAGATTCCTATATGACAGTCAAAATCAGAATATCTGCCTTGAAAGTTGCTTCTACTTTATCTATTGAAGAGTCATGTTATATTTCTGTTACAAATTTCCTCATTCACGTGGCTGCAGGTATGGCAGTTAGGACTATTAATAGGCCTGGTCCTCAGCTGTTAGGAGCTAATGGTCGTGATGATGGCCCAGCTGTGAGTCTCTGTCTATTTCTTTCCTTTCATCCTTCACAGCAGTACATTTAGCAATATAATTTTTCACTACATTCTGAAACATGTGACACCTAATTTAATAGCTGTATTTATGGCCTGCGCCATGTATTTTATCAGTAGTTGCTTCTGACATAGCTTATTTTCTTGTCAGATAACAACTTGCACCAGGGAGGGAATGAATAAGATATTTCTATCTGGGTGTGATGCACGTGTTTTTTGTTTGGGTGTTAGAATTGCAAGGAGGCGTTCAGTTCAACAAGTAAGTTTCTTGTTTCTTTATTATAAATGTCATTAATCTAATGGAAGATTCTTTTGGGTTGAACACCGTGCAAGTTCTCTTGAAACTTTTTGCTCTTACTATTTATCTACCTTTTTGGTATGTCCTTTAGGTTCTCAGAATGATTCCTAAGGAATCAGAAGGCGAGCCTTTTGATGATGCACTTGCTCGTGTTTGCCGTTGCATTGGGGGTGGAAATGCTGCAGAAAATGCTGATACTGATAGTGATTTGGAAGTTGTTGCGGATTCAGTTACCGTTAATCTTCGTTGTCCCGTAAGTGATGCATATGTTATTCAAATGACAGTTAGTTTTGGAAGAATTAAGCTGTTGCTTCTCATTTGGATCAGAAGTTGTTTTGGATCATCTTACAAGCATCCTTTATTGTTGTCCGTGTAGACCTGTTAGCAGTTAAACCAGTTTAGTTGATAGTTAATTGCTCATTAATATTATTCAGAACTTTCCCCTGATAACCTGCCTTGCACATGTTAAAAGTACAAATATGCTTGTATTGTCTTCAATTTCAACTTTGCATGTGCTGTTGTGGGATTTTAATCCATTTCATGATGAGCCCCTGTTTGATACCACAAGATTGTACAAGTGGGACATTATAAAGAATGGAAACCTTGGTACAAGTGGGTATCAAACTTAGTTTTAGTGGAAAATTGAGATTTTGTATAGCCGTCTCACCTTGACAACGATTAAGTTCACAATTTTTGTGCTGTATAAATTTTTTGTGGAAGTAGGATAGAAGACGCCGATATTGTTGCCAAGTTTTGACAGGCTAGAGGGTTAGTGGTTTGGTTGATGAGCAACATAAAGTCTATATAAGTGAGATATCTGCAGCTTTTTAGTTTGCTGCTTTTGGTTCTTGCTTTAATTAAAACATATCTGGTTGGTCTATGATTCTTGACTTTACAGGGGATATATTGAAATCACCAAACCCAATATGTATTCAGCACAATCTTGTGGTCATATCTAATGCTCAATTATTGTCAGGGATTTGTTCGCTGATTAAGATAAACTGTGTGCAGAGAGATGCACGACTTTATTGGTATTTTGCATTGCAACAATTTTTAACCAACCTGTTTAGTTGGCTACTGATTTGCTGTTTAGTTGTCATAAGCTAGCATACCAATTGTCTAGTCAAAGTCCTACAATAACAGTACTATAATTTGTATATGTTAATGTGCCTTAGTTTCAACTTCTGGTACAAGTTAACCAACAAAGCATTTCATACTTCCTCTTGACTTCATGCTGATCCATGGCTTGAATTGCAGATGAGTGGTTCTAGAATGAAGGTTGCTGGAAGGTTTAAACCCTGTGCTCACATGGGTTGTTTTGATCTTCATGTTTTTGTGGAACTTAACCAGCGGTCTAGGAAGGTAACCAATTTAATTTATTGCTGAATAACTGCTTGCATTCAATTGAACTTTGTTGCATAAGTTTTTTATTTATGGTTTCTCTTTTTCAAGTAAATGGATATGAACAACTGATTTGTGTTGGCTTCAGTGGCAGTGCCCCATTTGCCTTAAAAACTACTCCTTGGAGCATGTCATCATTGATCCATATTTCAACCGTATCGCTACTCTGGTATTGCCATTGAACTTCAGGTCTGTCCTTGTTCTTTTAATAATCTTTTTTTCATCTCTTACTGATTCTTCTATTATAATCAGATGCGCGATTGTGGAGAAGATGTTACTGAGATTGATGTAAATCCTGACGGTTCGTGGCGTGCAAAGAATGAACATGAACGGAAGGATCTTGCTCAATGGCACTCTCCTAGTGGTTCTCTCCATGCTCTTGTAGATGAAGCAGGAAAATCTGAGCTGGAAAACTCAAAGATCAAGCAAGAAGTAGATTCTGAAGGACATAATGGGTTGAGAATTGGAATCAAGAAGAACCAGAATGGGAAATGGGAACTCAATAGACCAGAAGGGCAGACTGTATCTTCTGAAAACCGCTTACTAGTGAAACTGGAAAACCCGAAACTAATACCTAAGACTAGCAGTGCTACTGGAAGTTGTAGGGATGGTGAAGATCCAAGTGTTAATCAGGATGGAGGTGGGCAATTTGATTTCTCTACTAACAATGGCAACGACGTCGATACTATTTCTCTCAACTTCGACCCGACATGTACAGTTGAGAACAGAATGCCATTTGAACCATTAGGTGGTGTCATTGTTCTCAGTGATTCAGATGATGAAAATGAGAATGTGACTGGAACTGGGTATGAATCTCATTCGGCAAACACCGTGGGGATACCTTATTCTGCCCCACCTCTTGCAATGCCCGATTCATTTCCAAATGATGCTGAACTAGGTACAAGTGGCGGTTGTCTAGGTCTTTTCAACAGTAATTGTGATGATTTTGAGATTCCCCTCTGGCAGTTGCCGTCTGGTACTCAAGCAGGTCCTGGATTCCAACTTTTTGGAACAGAAACAAATGTTTCAGATTCTTTTGTCGATGTGCAGCACACTTCAGTTCCCAATCCAATGAACGGCTTTGCTCTGGCTTCAGACATAACCATGGGATCTGATACACAAGTCCTAGATTCAAATTATGAGTTAAATGGTAGCCTGGTCGATAACCCCTTGGCATTCGATAGGGATGACCCCTCTTTGCAAATTTTCCTTCCCTCCCATCCAGCAGACACGTCTGTACGGACAGATTATAGAGACCAACCTGAAACACCAAATGGCGCACTTAATGATGACTGGATTTCTCTTCGGCTTGGGGGTGGAGGCGGCGGAAGCGGTGGCAGCATCGGTCGTAACGATCCAAGAACTACAAATGGTTTGAGTTCAAGTCATCAGGTTGCATCCAAGGAGTGTGGAATTGAAAATTTAGCTAACACAGGTTTGTCCTTTATCTTTCGAGGTGTATGATTTGCTAGGCATACCACCTTCATCTGGTGTGTTTCAAATAAATCACTTCTATTTGACGAGTTTCAAGTTACTCACTTTTATTTGACGTGTATCACATCACTCACTTCCTTTTAAGGTGTCTCAGATTACTCACTTCCATTTGACGAGTAATACACTAATACTAGACTTACTACTTCATTTGACCATGATCACCTAGCACCATGTGATATTGTTGTAGCTTGTGGATAAGATCATCTGACATTGTCACCTTCTGCATCAATGTGGTACAAAACTGGTTTATTTATGAATGTTAAGGGGTCTGTTTATGCTTTGGTTATCTGAACTAAAATGTTAATCATTGCTTCGTTTTACAATCTTCTTTCTTTCTTTCTTTCTTTCATGCAGCATCTTTGAAACTGAGCATGAACAACGACAGAACTGACAGGACTAGTACAAAGAGGCAATTATCTGATAGTCTGTTTCCACATCCTACCCAACCAAGGTCTGCTAGGCCACGGTATCTTTCAATGGATTCCACTTCTGAATAGAGAAATAATTGTCTGCAAGTAGGTGAAAACCAGTGATTCAATATGAGTTGGGCTCCATTACAGGCTAAAAGTGTATTGCTGTGGGTTTAATGGTTTCTTGTGATAAATGAGTTCAATCCATGGTAGCAGATTCCACATTGTTGGATTTATCAAGGACAGAGTGAGTTTTGGAGGATCTCCACTATGTGTCCATCATCTATTGTGGTTGGCATGACTGGCTTGAGTTATGGGCAAACATAAAGTTTGGTGATGCACTTTGTAAGTTGAGACTTGAGACGGGGGACAAAGGAAATTGGAAGTGGAAGTCCAGGGAGATTTGCTTGGTCAGGTTGTGAGGGTTACGAAGCTCTTGCCAATGCTGCCGCTGCTGTCCTTTGCTGGTTATCATCCATGATCAAATCTCCTGCAAACTTGCTGAGAGCAAGATTTATAAGATTGGCAGGTGCACCCCTCTTAAGGGAATTTCTTGATTGCGTAAGCTGAGGGCTGACTATTGTAGCTGATGATGAATCAATGTCACAAATTCCATCAATGCAGCTTCTTATTCTAAATTGTTGTGAAGCGCATTGTTGTGATGATTTGTTCTTACTTGAAATAATAGTAGATGAGGGTGATGAATCAGTATTAAGTGTGGATGACACACTTTGGGCCTGGGTGGTGGTATTTTTGTAAGGAATTTGAAGAGTTCTGAATAGAACGGACTGAGAATGTATCAACTGTTGATTTGGGCAGATTTGATGCGAGGTGGGAAGAGCAAGCAGCAGTGTCGGGATGGGTTTTTCCAGTTATTTTTGTTTGGGCGAGTGGGTGCGCTCTAGGTTATCTGCAAGAAAAGATTCTAAAGCTAGAGGAGGTCTAAAATTATGTCGTTGATTCTGTTGTTGCATGGAGAAATCTGGCACTGGGGTGGATGTTTTCAACAGTATTTTGATAAGCAATGCGAAATTCAGTTATGGTGGGGTGGAGATATCTGGAGGGAAGAAGTCAAACAAACAACCTAGAGCGAAAATCTCTTAGGCATCATAACTTTGAGGCAAATGCCTCCTTTTGTAACATTCTGCGTGTTCATGTCTTGCACTGTAATTTAAGTAGCAATCATAGGAATAGCTTGTAAATTATTTTTCTTTTTTTCTTCCCCATTTTTTCTCCTTCTAACAACCAACTGCTAATTATACCAACAACAGCGAGGGAAAAAAAAAGTTCACATAAATCTGACATTCTTGAGTGACTCGAAGAGTCGATATTGTTATGAAACTAAAATCTTATGATTTATGATTATCCGTTTCCATATTTCAAGTGCTACTTCTATTGACCTTTGCAGATAGATTTGATTTTGTGTATAAATTTTCAACGGGTAGGACAAAAAAATTATTAAAAGACATGCCATAGACGTAAGAATCGTCTTCTGTTATGTTTAGAGAATGGCCTATGCAGTGACACACCAATTGTGATAGACTGATAGTAGCTAGAGATTATAAGTGTGATGTGAAGTATAGTACTGTAGTTCAGTTGGAGTATGATTTTCATTTAAGTTTGAGGATTGATACTGCATTTAATCTAATAAATGTGACCCACATGGCCGCATCAACATAGGTTTTGTTAGCATGGACGTTGATATGATGTTTTATTCATCGTTGGATAGGCAACCAGATGCGCAATTTTGTGCAATTTTTTTTGATCCGTAAAGAATCAGTGCCATCGGCTTTTCCTTTTCTTTCTTATACCAGTATACTACAGCGACGCAACCAGATGCCCAAGCATTCCGAGAGTTTTGTACCAACCTTGGGTGCCTTATCTAGTATTATTACACTGGAGCTTAAAAGAAGCTTTCCGAAAATGGTGGCAAACGTTTCATTGCAAACTTGTTTAGTCACAGGAAATTTGCTAAGAACTCGCAGGGTATTTCGAATTGATCAATAAGACCATAGCATTGTGTCCCAAGCAAGGGCAGAGCCAGCTGCAAGCATGGGTGTGCAACCAACTGGCTCCCAAGCCTAAATTTCTAAAGAAAGGGGGTTTCTAAGTCCATTTTTGCAAATTTACACCCCTAGTAAGATTTTGCTTCTCCATAGTTAGATTTCTGGCTCGCAGATAACATTGTATCCCAATGATGTTTACAAAATTCATTATCTCCTCGAAAAGCTTGCTCTTCTGCTGGTAAAAAATTCCGTTTTCATAATCGAATCTACTGTTGTAGCGCAAATGGTTAGGGTATGGAAAATAGAACAAACATGGTTAAGGGATAATGCGAGAATTAGGACAACATCCCTATTTTGGACACCAGTGCCTGGAGCACATCCCAGGATTGCCAATTTTAGGGGGCAAAAACGTGAGCGGTATGTAGCAGTAGCTCTTCCAACCACACCCATACCATTTCAGTGAAACCTTTGCTTCTTGGACATGAGTTAGAGAGAGAGACACAAACAAAGTGGCCTTATCCTTTTGTACGATGTATTGGTGGTGTCTGCAGACTGTAACGGTAGAATTCCTGGCCTTTTGCAGATTTGATTTTATGTGTATAAATTTCTTTAAGGATAAAACAAATCTCCAAAAACCCTATTAGGGATTTTTTTTCTCTCATAGATTGATAGTTTGTGTTGGAAAAATTGTTGAATTATGCCTGTACAACAAATAAAATCAAATACAAAATAAAAATTATAGCTGAGTTGTGGACTAGGTCGCTCTCTTTAAGACATTTCACGGCTCTGTCCAAGATTGTGCAAGCGGTTTATCGTTGTTGTGTCGTCCTCGGGATAAAACAGCCGAGTTCAATCTCTTACACAATCACTCTTGCACGGTGAAAGAATGTGAAACTTCTACACTTCATTCTTGCTCAGAAACTATTTTAGAAAACACCAAGGATGATCATACACTTGTTTTTCTTTCTCAAAATCCTTTCTATTTCAAACTCAAAAACATAAAAGTAAACTCTTAATATTTTTCCAACCAAAAAATCTGATTTTAGTCAAGAGTTCCAATAGAGTTTAATGAAAATTAATTATGTCATAACTCACACAATTAGAACCCATTAAACATGAAACGGTCAAGACATAAAAAAACAAAGTATAATTTTTTATGAAAAACTTTATGAGTAATAAAAACATTATTAACGGAAAAATCAATTTATGTTTTAAAACATATATTCCCAACAATCTCCCACTTATATTTTTAAAAACATTGAGGAAGAACGTATAGAGTTGTGCATAGGTAAAGGTGTCTCGCGACTTGAACCTTTACGTAGTGTTAATAGGCTCTCTTAAAATCTGGTCATAGAGTGAACATAAGTCTTGAACTCTAGGAGATAAAAAGATCGTTTAACACACACGACTATACTAGTATAAAATATAAAGCCATCACATTATGGCCCTTTGCTCGTATCCCAGTTTAATGAATGATCTAGAGAACTGCCCATATTCTCATAGAAAGCGGCCACACTTTCACATTCATATAGGTTAGTTTATCAAGAGTACTCATGTAGCTAAGTACCCTACTCTAAATAGAGATATAAACATCATTAAGAGTTTAAAAGTTAAACTCAACTTTCACTCGCTTCAGGATATCATGCCGTGGGATGAATTCTTCAAAAGCATGATTCTCGCATCTCTACATCATCGGCGACTTTGTATAATCCCTTTGAACCTATTTTTAGGTTGGGTATCCATCACAAATGACTCCAATCTTATGATGCATATCGTCGGTGACTTCGTATAGTCCCTTTTAACCTATTTCTAGGTTAGGTATCCATCGCAGATGACTCAATCTCAATGGGCATCAACTTCATCCCATAAGATGTCTCCACACCTTCTTATTAATCATTTCGTCAAAGGATTAACAAAAACTCTTTTCAGACACAATATAATCCATTCTCATAACATCAACTCTTATAGTTGTACTTACAGTTCTCAACTCTTACAATAGCCACGGTACTATCACATTGGATTAATATGTCTGTTATTCCTTTATCTAGTAGAGGACTGAATCGCTCCATCCCTTAGAGGATTCTTCTGAAAGGATGTCCAATCAGCTTCGCAATATCCTTAAAGGATTGCGGTAAACATTTTAGATAATGTATATTACCAATTTTTCATACTAGGATTGGTAAATCTGCATATAAAACCCCCACTATGGAAGCAATATATTAAACCCCCAATATATAAATTATATATATAGTCAATCACGTAGCAAAGAAATATACTAAGCTACCATACTCATGTCTAGTGCAAGCACACATAATCTCTAAAGCATTAGCACTAAATCAAATGAGTGAAAACCAGTGTACAATCAGACTATATATATTTCTATTTCTTTTAAAAATCTATTTTCATTTTAGTGAAATAGATCCAAAAGAATAATAAGTTCAATTCAAACATATACACTATCTGTAGACAAGTCTTTTATGTCAAATAGTAAAACTAAGCATGTTCTCATTTTCATTAACATCATATAAGTTAGAATATAAATCCAACAAATCATGCATAGTAGAAACGACATCCACAAAAAAGAATGTTAGTGTAGTGACATAAAAGCAAGTACCAAACATTTTATTTTCTTTTTGTCAACCTAAAATAGTTGGCTCTTAAAGACTTTTCCAAAAATTAAAATACAAAGAACTAAATATCTCAAAACAAAGTAATAATTAGGGCTAAAATTCATTTTAGTCTTACTACTTAAGGATGTCTAAGTTCATTCTCAATGATCTTGTAATCTCCATTTTAATTTAGTTCTTCTAATCTAAGTTTAGTGTTCAAACTAAGCACAACAGAGGATTAGGAACCCCACTATTTCTTGAATCAAAAGGAAATTTCACATCAATAACAAAAGATTTAAAATTGAGAAGTTACTTATGCAAATTGCATTTCTGACCACGTGCATTCAAAAATTTCTATAGACTTTGTTAGAAGTCGGAATTCGATGTTTAATACCAATTCAGAAGCTAAAAAAATCTTCCCATTCATACAAAAATTATAAATAATTTTTCTAACCACATATAATGTGTCTAACGTCTATGCAAATTTCTGGACAGAACTTTAATTCAGTAAGATTCAGATCTGACTTGCTATGCATTCTTACTCATAACTAACAAACTAATGATCCAAATTTAAAATCCTTTTGACACAATATAGAGGACGAATAGAAGAACATTTTTAGTGAAGACAAGATTGCTTAATTCACTACCGAAATAAATCAGTTTTGGTCACCAAGTCAGACTACGTGAAACACCAAAAATATCTTATAAAATTCTCAAACATTTTATTTCATCTGATGCTTTTGCAAACTAGCAAGATTTTGGAGTCTACATGCTTTGATGAGTTGAGTAAGATTAGATACATGCTACTGAAAAATTCTTAGTAAGTTTAGAGGAAAACATAATATGCTCATACTCATCACTAACTCATAAACTTCATAAATGCATGATAA
>JAJJMC010011502.1:1252586-1278010 GCA_023531435.1 Papaver californicum | reverse complement strand
ATGCTCATACTCATCACTAACTCATAAACTTCATAAATGCATGATAAAGTCTCAACTTGCAAATATTCAAAATTCAAGTCATATTATATGAACAATATTTGGTTTAAACATTCCATTGATAACATATCTATTCTAGTGGTGCAATGATCAAATTCAACAAAATTTTAATATCAATCTTGTTAATAATAAGATATGAGGAAACTAGATTCTTTCTCATTTCGGAAGTGTGAACATCTTTATCAAGATTGTTCTACCCGAAGTAAATTTTGAGACCTCCGCTTTGCTTATGAGAAGGTTAAGTAAGATGTAAAAATTGTCTCAACCAGGCCAAAGGCCAAAGCAGGAAGTCGTGAGAATTCTTCGCCAGCCAGCCCGCAAGAGGAAGTGTAGTTACAAGACGGCGGACGGGTAGGTGCAAAGAAAGTAGGAAGCATCTTCTTACGCCTTTCTTGCTTCATATATATGGCCAGGTCACAGGAATGCTTCTTAGTCTTACAATTCCGAGTTCATCTTTCAGTTCCAGGGATTATTAAGGCAATAAAAAAGAGTCCGCCCGAGAGCGATTCATTGCCTTTAGAGCTATCGCAAAGAGTACAACTGATATAGTGATGCCTATTATCTTCAGTCCAATCAAGAAGAAAACTAAGATAAAGACCGGGAAATGCTCTGGCAACTGAAATAATTGTCCCAATACCGAGAATCCTAGAGATGTGAGTATATCTCAACACCACTTCTTTTGAAACAATCATGTGCAAAATTTGAACAATAATCTATCAAAACAAACATGGTATAAAACACCAATATCTATCCACCTCTCACCGTATCCACAAATCACATTAACTTAGCTTGAAAAGCATTTTTAACAACATTTGATGTCCTTGCAATACCGAGCCACAAGACTTGGTTTATGTAAGCATAAAAAAAAAATCATAATTAAAATTATGTTCATTTCTTGATGAGAGTTGATATTGATATTTGTTTTGACTAGATTTCTTATTCTTTCGGTTTTGGTTTAGATTCAATTTTATCTCATAAGTTTAAGACTTATATGAGTCACACTTTCATTGTCATAAACAATAATATCCATTCATAATATCTTATTTCCATAATATCATTTCAAGATTCAACATTCAATTTTT
This sequence comes from Papaver californicum, assembly GCA_023531435.1. Classification (NCBI taxonomy): domain Eukaryota; kingdom Viridiplantae; phylum Streptophyta; class Magnoliopsida; order Ranunculales; family Papaveraceae; genus Papaver; species Papaver californicum. The sequence goes on along the minus strand of JAJJMC010011502.1, from coordinate 1,276,871 downwards.
CAATCTAGAAATCACGTAATTGATCACCACAACAACTACAAATAGTTCATCAAACATACCTCATTTGCTTTGAAAGCTCAATTGGTCATAGACCATTGTCCACTCCTTCCATAGCAACAAAGAAATCAACAAAACCATCGCTCCACATATCGATTAATCTCCGGTATTTATTCATAATTTTTATTTTCATTGAAAATAAAAACTTTCTCAAGCAAGTGAAATCATCACCTGTGATAATCATTTACATGTGAGCATATGCATCCCCAAATAAATATGATATATATAAACATATATACTCTCACAAATGCTTCAAAATCAATAAGAATTGGTATTGCAAGTTTCTCTAAGGTATCAAACAAAGAAGATGAGCTTCCATAGTTATAACGTCATTAATAACTTTCTACTAAGCATATTATCAAACATATGTGATGCACTAGTTTGATTGCTAACAATGATCCTATTTGTTCATTACTAAAATAATAATATGAGATAAGTATTAGAATCAAAATATATGATTTCTTAATATAATTGCTTACAACTCTAAAAATTTCTAATTTCTAATCTTTAATCTCAATTTCAAATTTCATATTTTGGACAGACATGCACAACGATTTTAAAATTATATTATCTCTCACACTGTAATTAAAAATAAAGAATTTCAAAATGGGTTTTGAAGATAAGATCCTGATCTACAACTTTTATGTTATACACAAAATCAAAATATGTATGTAAAAATTAGAAAAGCGATTTCAATCATGACAAAAGTGCTGCCCGTCAGAATTTTTCAGCAACGTTATGCAGTTTTGTAAAATACTGAAAAAATACTTTCTGATACCTAAAATTTTTGAAAATTTACACGGATAATATTTATGATGTATAATATCTCCAGTTAAAATTTCTTTACCAAATTAATTTTCGTATAAGAGATATATATAAAACTCTTCAGCATATCAAAAATAATATATTATCATCAACAATATTTTCTATGCTAAAAGTTTATGAAGAAAATATTAACCATGTTACAATCCTAGTCCATCAAGATCGGGCATAAAATTTAACTCTAGGTATCAAGTAACCTAAAATCTCAAACATCATGTTCAATCGCTAAAGCAAAATTATACTGTTAATAGTTTAATAAAATAATATAAACAATGATACTTATCATGATTCAGCAATCGTTTTTTCTTTTGATATCTACGGCAGAATAGAACGTCTTAATTGTTGAAACAATTGCTGAATTATGCCTGCACAACAAATAAAATCAATACGAAGCAAAAATTATGGATGAGTCGCGGACTAGGTCGCTCTCTTTAAGATGTTTCGCGGCTCTGCCCAAGATTGTGCAAGCGGTTCATCGTTGTCGCGTCGTCCCTAGGATAAAATAGTCGAGTTCAATCTCTTACAGAATTACTCTTGCACGGTGAGAGGATGTGAAACTTATACACTTCATTCTTGCTTAGAAACTCTTTTAGAAAAAAACCAAAGATGATCAACACTTGTTTTTCTTTCTCAAAATCCTTTCTATTTCAAACTCAAAAACATAAAAGTAAACTCTTAATTTTTTCCAACCAAAAATCTGATTTTAGTCAAGAGTTCCAATAGAGCTTAATGAAAATTAATTATGTCATAACTCACATAATTAAAACCTATTAAACATGAAATGGGCAAGATATTAAAAAACAAAGTATAATTTTTTATAATTTTTTTTATAAATAATAAAAATATTATTAGTCGAAAAATCAATTTATATTTTTAAACATATATTTCCAACAGTTAGGTTTAAAGAATGGACTATGCAGTATAGACTCACACAAGCAATAGCCAGTAGGTGGAAATCAAGAGTAAGGTGTAATTCGTGGAGTTCAGTTGGAGTGTGGTTTTCACCTAAGTTTCATACATCGTTTTTCACTTTCTTTTTAAGTGAGAAAGCCTTACGTATAACGAAAATTAAGAACATAAATAAAAAATAATGAATAAAAAAATCACCAATGTACCTCAAGGATGATACTTCCTTTGTATTTAGAAAAGTGATAGTAATATTTTTATAAAAACAAAAAAAGTATATGATATGGTGTTGGTCACGTATTTGTTGACTTATTAAAATCTTGATAATTTTTTTTTATTGGAATCAATTTTTAATAAAAGAAAAAAAAACAAAAAAAAAGGAAGCGTAATACGATAAATAATAATAATAACAACCAGTATAGACATACGATAGTATAATGAAAAAAAATAAATAAAAAATAAAAATAAAACAAAATCAATAATGAATCTTCCGTGGAACCGCAGACAATGGAATAATGGGGTCCCGTTTTCGGCATCATTGAGGCAGGAGGGGACTTGAGTTACCCCTCCAGTCACCACTTCTGTTAACAGTCAAATTTTCCAGTTCACATTGAAGTCAACCAAAGAAGTTGACTTAAATCTAGTCAAATGCACCAATTAAGTTCCACGGAGTTTGGTGGGACCACTTTCATCTTAATTAACCACATTAATTATGCAAATTACAATTACGGTCCTTGAAATTAATATAAAATAGTGACAACAGACAAACTTGAAAAAACTGAACATTTCACACCCTCTTTTTTTAATAGATAAAATTTTGATTCTTTGACAGCCCCCCTTGTGTATGTAATAGATAGTGTGTTTTTTGATAAATGCCATCAGAGATTCGGAATCACACATATTCGTACTGCATTTTGATTTTTGACAATCCAAAATGAGATTATCAACAACAAAACCCATTACAAGCCCAGGTAGAACAGAGAAATTTCCACCACCATTAATGAGATTTTTAAGAAGTAATGGAGGGAGTAAAAGTACTGGAAGAACGTCATCTTCATCTTCTACTCGTTCAACTCCACTGTTTATCAGAAAAAAGAATAATGCTAATGTTGAAACCACTCAAGAACCTACTTCTCCGAAAGTCACTTGTATGGGTCAAGTTAGAGTTAAAAGAATATCTAAAAATGGAAGCAGCAAAACAAACAAATGGTCATGGTGGAGTTGGAGTAAGAAAAAATCTCTGTTTTTCTGTAATTGTTGTTGTTCTTCCTCTTCTAAATCTGTTATTATAAGTTGGTTCTTGTGTTGTTCATCACAAAATGAGTATTCAGAGAAAGTCGATGAAACTGTGCTTGAAGATTCTAATATTAGGAGGAAAAATGGTTTAAATGAAGAACCAAGAGAAAAACAGGAACAAGTTGAAGATGATGAAGAAGAAGAAGAAAGCAAGACAACAGCAGCAGCACCACCAAAGAATGCATTGTTTCTAATGAGATGCAGGTCAGATCCATGTAAAAATTCCTCAATGTTAAGTAGATTTAGTGACAATAGTACTAGAGATGAAAATTTCATTACCACTGAAAATACTGAAGAAATTGAGAAACCCACATTGGAAAATGAGGAAAAGATTGAGTTTTGTGAAACTTCATCAAGTAGTAGTACAGTAATCAAAGAAGAAGTAGAAGTAGTAGTAGTAGTAGTAGTTGATGAAGAAAAAGAAGGAGGAGTAGTACCACTGACATTAACAAGATGTACATCTGAACCAACAATTACAAGATTAATGAAAGTTGATGATGAGAAGAAGAGAAATTCAGAATCTAAATGAAGAAATGTCCATCTCATACTTTTACTGTAACATTTATGATATAATCTTTTTGGTTTCTCTTTGTATGATCTTTTGTTTGTTAATGGGATATAGCCATAGGGATGTACACAGAGAGAATCTCAACAATGGAGGAAAGAGATAGAGATAGAGTATTAAATGTGATGAAACTATTACACTACCAAACCAAAAACTCTGACTTGAAACTGTATTTAAGTATTTGTTTGGTGATGAATGATATGTAGAATCAGATACACTATTATTGATTTTATTTTCTATGCAACAAGTTTGGTTTTCTTCTTGTTTTCACTATTTAGAGTAATGTCAGTCACTCAGTCAGGATTATATTATTGTTATATATATTTTGGTTGAGTATTGAATCTCCAAATTGTTTGGTGAAGATCTCTGCTATTTGATTTTTGGAAATTTGGAATTGGAATCAATAGTAGTGACTAGTGAGTTGTATTGATATGAACCCTATTATTGGGCAGTTAACTTTGGTTTTTAGGAGTTTATGAGATGATAAAATAAGGTTATTAAGAAATCCATCCAAAAACCTCTTATCCTATTTATTAGTTAATTAGTGTTAATAAATTTAATTAGTTAAATTAATTAAGATTAATGATTAAATTAAATTAAAAAAATTAAATAAAATATTTAACTTTTAAATTCAATAGAGAAAGCATACGATCTCTTTTACTTTTTCATTTTTAAAATCATTTACGGCTAGAAACTTATGAATTTCTAGCTGTAAACTATTTATACGGCTAGGAACTTATGAATTCCTAACCCTAAACTGTTTATACGGCTGGGAACTTATGAACTCCCAGATGGCTGGGAGTTCATGATTTCCTAGCCGAAAACTACTTCTTAATTTCATATTACACTTACGGCTAGCAATCAAGGTACGAGCTAGCCATAACCAAACCTACGGTTGGAAAATACTAAGATAGGTTAGGAATCTAGTTTTCACTACACATTCTATGGCTAGGAAAATAACTATACGGTTAGGAATTTTGTTTTTCAGATTAACATACGGCTGAGAATTTTTTATTTCCCAGCCGTAATAAGTTGATATTATCTATTTTACGGCTGAGAGTTCTTATTTTCCCAACCGTAACCTATTTTACGGCTTGTAATTGCTATTTTTTCATCCGTAATAACAGATTTACGGCTAGGAAAATAAGAACTCCCAGCCGTAAATAGTTGCAGAAACTGTTTTTTTTAACCTTAACTTAATCCAATCGAACCTTTTAAAGAATCAAAAGTAAAAATAAATTGTGAAAAATCGTTCAAGAAAAAAGAGAGGAAAATGGACGATGCGATGGAGAAGAAAAAGAAAGGAAGAAGAATAATATATTTAAGTTTTTTTTTATGGTCATCGTCTTCATCATGATGAAATTATGATCATCATCTTCTTCATGATTTATGAAGGAGAAGAAAAGGAGAAGAATAAGTTAGATTTATGGTGTTTTTTTTAAATGAATAGTTAGATTTGGGTTTATCATTGGATTAGGTCCCCCTATTCACATTTTGGATAGTTGAATCAATTTTTGTCATCTTGTAAGCCCCAATAAAAAAAGTCTGCAGCCCCAATAATAGGGTTCATTGATATTGATATTAAAGAGGTGTAAAATGGGTCGGCACAACCCATTAAGAGGTGAGCCTGTCGTGCTACGTGTCGTGCCCGAGATTAAGACATGTCGTGCTTGAGGACGTGTTGTGCCGTGCTGTGTTGTGTCTGACACATTTATTTTATACTTTTAAAGTTGATATTTTCCAGATATTTAGATATTATATGTGTTGTTATAGAAATAACTCAACATAACGAAGATAAATATCAAAAATTGGTTAGAACAAACACTCTTTTGTAAAACATACACAAAATGTGTTGTATTATACCATATTGTGTGGTGTTTTATACATGTTATGACATGCTTTCTTAGCGTGTTGTGCTGTGCCATGTGCTTATCTGTGCCACGTGTTATGCTGGGCCACTGTGCCGATTAGTCTGGCCCAGCACAACAAATGAAGCTACCATGCTGTGCCGTACTGGACTAACTCATATGCTGGGATGAGATGTGCTCGTGCTGACACGATCCAATTTACACCTCTAATGTTCCTCACTTGTTCACTCTGTAGGAGTTGCCAAAAGAAATAAGTGAAAATTGAACTAAGGAACCTTCATTTCAAGTGCAACCCGACTAAATATAGGACAAAAGGGATGGGAAAAATGCTGCACATAATATGACCCCTTTTCCCACTGGAGATTATTAGGGGTGTATTTTTTTTTGAAATTGTGAATGGACGCCACATTTTTTTTTTTTAGAAAAAGAGGCAAGCCTCGGTTATATTGATAATTTTCTTTCGATTTAAGATTGGAACAATTACAACGATTACAATATTGACCATGGAGTTTTCAACAATTATAGAAATTCCAAACATACAACTTACATATTTAAGATACTTAACTATATAATTACAGAAGATATTTTCTTGAAGATCCCTAACCATTCCATACTTACTTAGGACAAGTTTAAATGGCATGGTTTGGATTAAATGTAACACATCCAAACCACAAAATAGATCTACAATCAGTGGTATGTTAAGCCATTTCCCAAGTTTTAGCTGGTGACTTAGATGTCTTTGTTGCTGCCGAAGTCTTTGTAGAACTTGTTGTTGATGATTTTGATGTTGCTCTTTGTGTTGTTGTTGTTATAAAAAATGAAGTTCTTTTTGTTTCTGTAAGTTTTGTTTTTGTAAAAAGAACATAAACCCAAACCTTAATCATCATCACTAGTAAAGCAAAACCTACTGATTTAAAATCTATTTGAAACAACACCATAATCAAGTGATTCAAAACTAACCATAGAAAGAGAAAACTAAAACTTAACATGATTTAAAATTAAAAACGAAAAAACTTGAAAACTAAAGAGATTCAGAGATGTTGAAGAAGATTAGAACAAGGAGACGATTAGAAGGGTTTTATTCTGCTCAGATCTGTTCCTTTGGGAGCAGATTTGAGCAGAAAGTAGTTTTAGAGTTTGGATTTTTCAATCGCCGAAGAGGTGAGAGAAAGAGGTAAGAGTAAATTTTGATTAGATCACATCATGTTCCGCATTTGTCCCATTTTTTATCTTATGTTTAGTATTTTCGTTTTAAGTGAGGGTTCATAAATAAGTATCATGCTTTTTGGATTGTGCTAGCTAAGTGTCATTGGAAATACTTGTGACATTTTTGTTTAAAGAACTCACATGGAGGAATATAATCTCTAGTAAAAAAAAATTGAGTGGGAAGAGAAGAGGATCACTTGTTGCATTTATCATCTTGATAAGGTTATGTGCCTTTCTTCATGGTACATATCTAGGATTGGAATATCTAGCTTTTATTAATATTAACTTTGATGCATCCATTCAAAGAATTATTACTTTGAATGTGGATATATAGCTAATTATGCGTAAATTCTACATGTCAATTCAATCTCAACCCAACTTGCTACGTTCATTTTAGGAAACTCAACAATGATTGAAGGGATAGGATCTTCATTTTATTTTATTGGCACAATCTAGTGTTTAAGATTCATGGTATAGGTTATCCTCGGCCTTTTGAAAAAAGTGAAGTTTACATGAGTCCAATGTGTTCAATCTCGACCGTTACGGTCGAGATAACGCCGCTTTTCAAGGTGTCGGCAGAATACCTTGGCGATTTTTCGAGATTTCGTTGGACGATATTTGAACGCGAATATCGGCCAAATCGCTCGTATCTCGGCCGAGACGAGTCACCGAATCTAGGATAAAATGGGTATTTACTATTCTAATCTAACGATTTCAGATTGATTGATGAATCCAACGGTCCAAGATCTTCTTTACTTTACTCTTCTCGCCCGTATCTCCATCTTCTTTACTTTTCCTGAGTCGCCCGCAACAGGTTTTGAATTGATAAAATCACCTACAGACGGAATATTTATTAGGTGCTTATGGATTATAATGGAAAGATTATGTTTTACTCCCAACCATATCAACAGTGTCAGAATGATGAGTTTTTAGATTGGTCTCTTTGTTCTGATGACAATAAGAAGTTTGAATGAAAAGTTGAAAGTAGTAACCATTTCAGAACCTTAGCCGAAGATATTTGGACTTTCTACCACAGAAAATTCTACCCCAAAAAGGCATTACCTCCTTTCAGTAAGCTGCGCCGATGTGGGTTTCACATCGTTGCATATAATCCTAGTTCAAAAAGCTTTTATGTGTGGATCTACCAGGCGCTGATCTTGTATCAGATTGAAGAGAGAAGGACAGAATTAGTTTCAGGATATCTCCCGAAAACCCTAATTTTTTTTATTTTGTTAGACTTGTAATTCGAATGCACCCCGATGGTTCCAGACTTACAGTTATTTGTATGACTGACACGCCAAATCTCTTCTACTTTCGTCACCGTTGGATGAGATATAGATATACTAACATTAAGTAGAGTCAATTACAAGTGGACCCGATGATTGAAGTTTGTATGTAGTTTGTCTGCACTTGCACAGAACACAAACTATGTTTCTTGTACAGTTCCCTTAACAATGCAAAATAGATACTGAAGTTTGTATGTAGTTTTAATCTGGATTTTTGGAACTTTGAAAGCGGTGTTTTATTTTGTTTTCGAACTTTGAACTTTGAACTTTGAACTTAAAGTATGGTTGTTGTTTTTTTTTTTAACTGATGTCTGATTATCTATTTTCCTTTCTTAAAATTTCTGTTTATGTATTATATTTGCAGTAGCTCTAACATTTTACTTGTATATAAAATTTGGATATAAGATTTGGAAGTTATTCTGAGATTTCGCCGATAATATCCCCGAGAAATCGTTATCAAGGTGTCAAGGTCCCGGCGGCGACAAGACCGAGATCCGAGATTAACTACCTTGCTTGAGTCAGAGTCACAGCTCTGCGAATCGGTGATTAATGAGTCGACTCAGTGGATAAATTTCTATTGTTCTTTCCTTTTGCTTTTTGAATCTCTATCTTTTCTGTTCTTTAATTCTTTTCTCAATGCTGTTTTTCTTTCTTAGTAGGTACCATTGATCTAGTATGTCAGTTTTTAGCACTTAACCTACTATTGTTTGTCATTTTGTATCATTCGCTATTTATATTTCTCTGTATGCTTAGCCCTTAAAGCTAAGTTTTGCAGTATCTACTCTTCTACAAAAAAAATTCTCATTTCTCTTTATTTGTGTCACTAATGGAAGAGTAATATTTTTCTTTGCAACACCCTCTTATCATTAATGGAGACCGTTCAGTTTTGGAATCTGTATGTCAATTTGATCATCTCTTTTTGGCAGTATTTACCTAACTAGCAGTTTACTACCCATCATTTCAATGATAGCTCCTAAAAGTATGTTGCAGGACCATTACCATTGTCAATTCTCTGATCTAGTTTTAGATCCCATGATTTTCATTCCGATTCAACCAACTCGTCATGTTTTTTATAAGAAAATTCAAAAAACTATCTTTCCCCTATCAAATCCACAATTATCGGAGTTACAATTGTATTCCTCTTTTTTATCTATTTAATAGCCTATTTTCCACTCATTTTGTGGACTCTTTCCTTGTTTGTCAAAGTTTCCATCTGTTTTTCAACAAACAAAATATTTACATACTAATAATCTTTCATAGTAATTGCTTATATCCTGACCTTCCTAAAAATCATAACCCTACTGCTTCCCACAATTCCAACACCAAAATATGTCTCTGTGCATACTATATTCATAAGAAAATGGATACTAATACCTCCTTTCATATTTTAGGTATCACTTCTCATATGGAAACTACTAGTATCAAAGACAGAAAATCTAGAAGGAGAGTTAATTGGTTCTTCCAAAACTCTGAATGCTGCTACTGATTAATGGTCCAACTGTCTCATTTGAAAAATATTCTCTCCAAATGCCATAGAAACTTCAGATGTGAAGGATGAGCTTAATCTTCTTTGGAAGAAATATCGAACCTCAAAGATAAAAGTGATGGGTCGTAACCTTTACATATTCAAGTTTAGTTCTGATAAGATTTGTGATGAATTCCTCAAAAATTCTCCCTGGAATGTTAAAAAATGTCTTTTTAACCTAAAAATACACTACAAATATTGAAATACCAGATTGGACTTTCACTCCTCAAGAATGGAATGTTAAATCCAAAAATCTTCTTCTTGAACATTAGTCAGTGGGAGTTATTGATGAAGCAATAAAAGATATTGGAAGGAAAATCTCAACTGAACCAAAAGATTGTAGGCCAAGGTTTAGCAACATGATTAATGCATGAGTTGAAATGGAGATGTGAAAACCATTAATTAGAGGGGAATGGTGGAACACCTGTGCAGGAGGAGTTGGGTCAAATATCATTGGGAAAAACAGCCGCACAATTTATGTAATCAATGCTACATTGTGAACCAATCTGTTCTAGAATTGCTAGAGAGTTAAGGTTAGATGTCATGCCAGATGACCAATACGAGCAACATTGTAAAGAACAAGAAGAAAGAAATCATGAATGCTCAATGGTAATCTTTAAGGATCCTTTAAATAATATAGACATTACATATGATTATGAAGAAGCGGTTTCAGCTATTGAAGACACGAGGCAGACTAAGAGATCCAGAAACTATGAAAGCAACCAAACAAAAACCAATGATAAAATTATTTTCCATATCAAAGCTAATCATGGCTTAAAGAATTTTTACAATGACTCTGATACTTCATATATTATTACAATGGAGCACATGGATGAAATGAAGATGGATGGAGCTGAAGAGATGGCAATTTCAAACAAGGAGCTCTCTCCAAAAGCACAAGAGGGTGCTGCAAACTTGGTAATCTCTCTAAATACTTTTATTTTTCAATTTTTCGTCAAAAATTTCTGTATTGTTAGTCTTAGCTCATACTCTGGTCGTTTCTCTTTTCTAAAAGTTTTATTTGGTCTAGTTTTTTTCAAGACTTCTTCTAAGTCTTATAGTTACCCTACCACAAACATGAAAATCCTCTATTGGAATGTTCAAGGGTTCAAATCCTTTATAACGAGGAACCACCTAAAAGATCTAGTTAGAGCCCAAAACCCTGGTATGATATTTTTATGTGAAACCAAACTTAGTGAATCCTTTTAAAAAATTTATGACTTGGTTAACTGATGAAACGTGTACTAATGAAATTTGTAAAGCTTGGTCCACAAGTTATGTTGGCTCTCCAGGGTTTTAGTTAGTAAAAAAGCTTCAAGTCACAAGATAGTTACTTTCCAAGTGGAATAGAGAACACTTCGGCAATATCAACAATCAGGTTGAACGTCTTCAAAATGAGTTGGGTTATTTACAAGATCAAGCTCATTCTTTATCCGTCAGTAATCAAATTGTTAATATTAACTTGGAGTTAGGCAAGTGGCACAAACAGAAGATCTAAATTTTATCAACAAAAGTCTGGAGACACTTTTATCAAAGAGACTACAATACCAAGTATTTTTCACAACAAAACCAATCGTAAAAGAGCTCGGAACAATATAAATTCTCTTCGAGGAGTTGGAAAAGCTATTAACCTCTCACTTTCTAAATATCAGCTTTTTTACTTCTCCAACTATTAATGAAGGCTACTACAATATCATCCCTTCCCTTATCACCGAAGCTGATAATATTGATCTGTTAAGGGTACTTGAAAAATATTGAGATACATAACACCCTCAAGAATATGGAAAACTGGAGCGCCACCAGGACCATAAGGATTCCAAGCAGGTTTCTACAAAAGTCAGTGGGAAGTAGTTGGGTCAGATGTCTGTCTTATGGTGCAAAGGTTTTTTTCGAACAAAGCACATATGCAAGCAACTAAACAAAACTTATATCTCTCTCATTCCGAAGAAAAAGAAAGCTACAACTGCTGCAAATTACAGACCAATTGGTTTGTGCAATACATCGTACAAGATTATTTCAAATATTCTTGTTAACAGAATTAAGCCTTTGATGGAAAAATTCATATCTTCCCTCCAAGCCGCCTATATTTCTGGAAGATTAATAAGTGATAACATCATAATTGCTCAAGAGATTATTCACCTTATGAAGAAAAAAAGAAGAGGTCGAAATGGATGGATGGCTCTAAAATTTGATATGTCCAAGGCGTTTGACAGATTAAAGTGGAGTTTCCAAATCAAGTCTTACAATATTTTGGGTTTAATGATGATTAGGGTGAACTAATTCATTAATGTATAAGATCCAGAACTCTTGCAGTGATGCTTAATGGCTCCCCATGTATATAATTTTACCCTTCTATAGGAATAAGACAAGGGGATACCTTATCCCCCTATTTATTCATTATAGCTATGGAGTTTGTACCTAGAAAACTCACCGAAGCTCATTGAAACAAGTCAATTATTGGTATTGAAGTGGCTAATAATTTTTCCAACCATTAATCATTTTCTTTTTGCAGATGATTGCTTGATCTTTACCCAAACAACTCTTACCTCCTTCAACAGCTTGCCCAACTTGCTTCATCATTTCAGTTTCCAATCAGGTCAGGTTATTAACTTTGAGAAATCTTCAGTCTATTTTAGTAAACATACAAATCCTGAAGTTGCATCTACTCTTACTCATATCTTGGTGTTAAATATATGAGCTCTAAAGAGAAGTACCTGGGGTCTCCATTATTTCTAGGTCACTCAAACCAGAAATCATTTTCTTCTATAAAGGAAAACTTTGAAAACATGCTAACCAGCTGGAGTTCTAAATCTCTTCCTCAAGCTGGCCGGAGTACAATGGTTAAACACATTTTGAATTTTATTCCTCTTTATCAATGAGTACTTTTCTGATGCCTTAAAATCTCATAACCAGTCTCACCACAATCCAAAGGAAGTTCTTTGGGGTTATAAATATAACAGATGCACTACTTCTTAGCTTGGAATAAACTCTGTAAATCTAAGCATAAAGCTGGTCTAGCTTTCAGGGATTTGGAAAAACTAAACTTGGTATTACTGGCCGAATTAACTTGGAGAATTTGTACAGAATCTTCTCAGATTTGGGTACAAGTTGTTCAATCCAAATACTTCAAGAAAGGTGATTTTATTCATATGAATACTTCTTCTATTAATATTTTTTGGGTGTGGAGAGGGATTGGTAAGGGTTTAAGAATTGTTCAAGATAATTATTTATGAAAGTCAATAATGGAAATAAAACCAAAATATGACTAGATAGATGGATCGTTGGAACTCGTAAGCTTCCTGTTCATGTAGCCGCTGATTATAACTCTTATGAGTTTATTTCTGAGATGTTTGTCCCAAATACCAACCCGTGGAATGTCAGTCTTATAAATTATCTGTTTGATGAGGCTACTTCTCACAAAATCTTATGTATGTTCATAGACACAACTAGGGATGACATTATGGTATGGATGCCAGCCAAGGACGACAAGTTCTCAGTTAAAATCACATACAAGTAGTTAGCAACTACTACTTTTGATGCTATGGTTAATGGACATATTGTTCAGACGGAATTTTGAAAAAGACTATGGTCTACTAAGATTGGGCATAGGGTTAAAATGTTCGTTTGGAAGTGTATTAGACAAATACTTCATACTAGATGCAGGCTATCTTATTTTGGTCCTGACACGGATGTGAGCTGTAGCATATGTGGTATATCATATGAAACTATGAAACACCTAATGATGGAATGAAGATATGCGAGATAAGTCTGGAAAAGAATAAATATAAACATTAACACCATTAGCAGTAACTGTTCTTCTTTCACTTAATGGGTCTTATCTTGGTTAAGTAGTGATTATCTAAGGGATGATGAAAAATGGCTTAGCACACTGATGATAAGTGCTTGGATAATATGGAAAGATAAATGTGAATCTGTCTTTCAAGGGAGTGCCCTCAACTCTTATAACTCTGTGCAAAAAAAAAAATAATTTCTTTCTGGCACAAACTTTACATAATACTGAAACTCAGATTAATAATGTAAATCCTATTGGCTACTACACTAGGTATGATTGAAAACCACCTGAGTCAGGGTTTCTAAGATAAATGTTGACGCTTCTTTCGATTATGATACTAACCTTATGGGAACTGGTCTTGTTCTACACTGTGATATATGACAATTCGAAGGAGTTAAAGGTACCTTTGAAGTAGAGGTACAAATTCCAGAAGAAGCAGAATGTAAAGCAGTTAAAGAGACATTACACTGGGCCAAAGCTTTGCAACTAAAGAGGGTTCACATAGAGGCAGATGCTAAAGTCGTAATTCAATCAATCAATGATGGAGTTCTTATTATCCATTGGGATAATAGGAATATTATGAAGGAGATAAAAAATTTAGCTTTATCTTTCGAAGCTTATATTTTCACTTTTATTAGTAGAGGTGACAGTCAAGTGACTGATGCCATCTCAAAGTCATTCAGAACAGATAAATGTTCTTTTGAGAGTAGTAGTGTTTACCTTGCTTATGTCTGCAACTTATTAGCAAGGGACCAAAATTATGTCAGATCCTAACTTTTTCTCAAAATAAATTTAGTTTATCAAAAAAAAAAAAAATCAATCTCAACCACAACAATTGATGAGGAACAAGCGGAGGGCAAAGATGTTATATTGGAACTTGGAAAGCTACAGCTAGAGAGCGACAATCTAAAATGTTGTTAAGGCCAAGTCCTATGCACATACCAAATAACCAAATTGTCCCATTCTGAGCCACTATGGACATGCCAAATGGGTAAATTGGCTGGGCAAACCGACTTATTTGCCGGTTTGCACATCGCGACAGAGACTCTGTCTGAGTTCTTATCTCTGCCATTTAATTTTCCATCATCCAAGGGTTCCTATATAATTTATAATTTTGATCATGCCCTTTCATCTAGGTTTAATCCAACGACTATTTTTGATTTTAACACTAATCACTTCTAATGTAATTCTTAATTTTAATTTTATGTAATTTGATTTCAAAAGGGATAAACAAGCTTAATAATTTGACTGAATTAACTAAAATTATATTAAGACACTAATTTTCATTACATTATATTAAACTAATTTACTATACTATGCTCTTTTACAAGATATAAACTAGGGAAGTAAAAACTTAAATAAACACTTCAATAAAAATCTCAGACAATCTTTGGCCTCCAGTTTATCTTCATTTAACGTAACTTCCAATCGATGCGTTATTGAGAAGATTTTCCTTGGTTTTTGTGAGCAATACTACGGTTAACTTTCAAATTTGCTTTGCCTTCATTTTTCTTGCCTTGAACTCTTGTTTGTCTTTTAGCTGCAGATTGGACTTGGTTAACATCCATAACTTGAAGACCTCTTTGTTTTTTATCATTCTCTATTTTTTTTATAACCATCACAAAACTTACGAATAGCCGCTTCAAGTATAACTCCCGAGAAATCAAGTTGGGTTTCAATTTATGGCATTTAAAAAAAATTGTAAATAATTAAGAGTTTTGAGTAGAAAAATTGTTAAATTTTTGGTGTAAAAAATTGATTAGAATTTTAGGTATTTATAGACGGTAGAGAGTTAACCGTTGGTGATCTAGTTTTTATACTTGATTGTCAGCGACCAAAACTCTGTCGCTCGATAAAAATTGTATCGCTTACTCTAATTTTTAGAATGGCGCGGCTAGTTTATCTTGTTACCTGGCATGACAAAGTAGCCAATTTATTCATGTGCATAGGACTTGGCCTATTGTTGTCAATGAGAAAGAAGTGGACTACTACTAATATCATAAGTTAACTGATTGCAGAAACCTTTTATCTATGTTTGTAATTTGGAGTTCGATATTAAAGATTGTGATGCAGTTAGTTTTGGAGAATTAAAGTTGCATAGGTAGTGGTAGTGAAAATTCTTCATAATATCCCAGACTTTTTCCATGTACTCCAATGGTTGACATAAACATATCCTAGAGTGTTTATTAGTACCCCCAGTACTAATTTTTCCTACAGGCTAATCTTAGAGTTAGAGGCCCATTACTAGTAGTAGGACCTTACTTTGTATACCCGATTCTCTTTACTTACCCTATCAATATCATCCCATTACAATCACAAACCATTGTTTATCTGAATCCATTAGCATATAGCAGCATATGCTTCCTTATATACACAATCCTAATTTCCCTCAATATGTCGATCATTCCAAGCATTTTTGGTGGCAAAGGAGCAGCATTTATGACCCATTCACATCTCTAAATTATGTACGGGATCCATTCACTTCATCCTTATTTGGTATTATGCGTCCTGAATTTTCCAAAGAGACAACCCGATTTACAAATGCACAAATTGATTGGAAGGGAACACCCGAAGCTCATGTGTTTAAAGAAGAAAAGAATAATCAATGGCATCGCGTCGAACATAGTAGCGGCAAGTTTCTTCGTCGTTTTAGATTACCAGATAATGCGGGGATTGATCAAGTGAAAGCTACTATGGAAAATGGTGTACTAATTGTTACTATACCAAAGGTTGAAATGAAGAAGCCTCAAGTCAAGACCATCGAAATCTCTGGCTGAACAATATGATGTTAGATAAACAAAACTTTTAAGTGTTTGTAATTACACTTTAATAGTGTCTTTGAGAAATTTGTAGTTACTGATTTGCAAGTATTTGCCATTCTATATGCCATGTACTAGATATCCCAGAGGATTCTAAAAATGAAAATAAACATGAATTTGTGTTTAGGTACCGTCTCTATCAGCCACCGGCCAGAAGTTGAATTTTGAGTGATTTCAGCCGGGACTTACAAATCATGGTTCATATGCATATTCCTTTCTCTTACTCGTATCTACATCTGGATAACAAGGTGAATAAGCACAAAGTGCTGGATGATCAAAAAACAAATAAAATCGATAATGGAACAATCACTATGTCATTCATTAATGATAAAGTTAAAGAGAACAATGGAGATGACGGCCACAAATCATTCGTATTCCTCCTAAATAACTAATGTTTAATTAAGAAGTAGCTTAATACTCCAACAATAAAGTTGGCTATAGTGGAATTTATGAACTACCACACTAAACTTAATTATAGTTGCATGCATGTAGGATACTCATGATTGGGTTTGACAAAGGCGTCGATGCATAATGCATCTAAGCTTCCAAAAAAATTGCGGAAATGCATCTATCGTGTAAGCGCATTCATATCGATCATTTCTGTTAATGGATATACTTGTGTGATGTGTCTATGTTAAATTAGTGAAATATCTCCATTGCCTAGTATATAAACCCCCTTCATCTCACTTCACTTATTCTCTCATTCCAAACCATCTCTACTCTTATCTATCTTAAAAACATACCAGGTAGTCTCTTATCAAATTAGCTAGAATGGCTAAAATTAGCATGGTACAAACCTTTCTTAGACTAGGGTTGCTCGCACTAGTTTTGATTGGGATGACCCAAATTGTTGGGGCTCAGGTTGAAACTGAACTCAAGTGTTCTGCAGACAAGTTCTACAATTTGTTTAGGCACAATATGATGCATTTGACTACAATTTTCCCTCAGTTTTACAAGAGTGTCAAAATTCTTAAAGGTGATGGTAAAAGCAGCGTGGGTTCTATTAGGGAATGGCAATATGTTGTACCAGGTAAGAAATCAGAAACAAATCGTAATATTATTTTGCTTAATAAGTCTTTCCAATGATGATGGACTAATTTGATTTCATATGTGCATACATATATATCTACAGGAGCGTCTTCAGAAGTAATGTCTGTCAAGGAAATTGTTAAATCCGTGGATGAGGATAATAGGTCAATCACATTCAGTGTTTTGGGAGGAGACTTATTGACTCATTATAAGAGTTTTGATGTCACAATGACTGTAACTCCTAAAGATGTTGATAATATTAAAGAGTCTGGTAGCAAAGTGAAATGGTGGATACAGTATGAGAAACGAACTGAACATGTTCATAGTCCAGATGCACATATTGGCCTTGTAGCCGTTGTTACTAAAGAGTTGGATCATTACCTTCTCCAGTAGTAGCCTACCTAAAGACCAATTGAAAAGCGGGTACCTGGAATTAATGGGTTGTTTTCTTTCGAGTGTTCATGGTGTCTTACAGTTTGGGTTTGCTAGTATTTGAAGTGTAATGTGTTCATGCTTTTTCTTTCTTAAGGATGCATGTAATTATGTGTCTAATAATGTATTATGGGCTTTGCTATTACCATCTTCCTCTTGTTTGTTCCAAGTGTGATTGGGAAAAATATTACAAAACACGTGGCACAAGATTAGATCCGGAACAACTTACTATGGTAGAACCACCTACATAATACATAATTATGTACATCTCTACTAGTTGTTATCCATACTAGTCATCCTAGGGATATAAATGTAACTCAATGATTATCACTTTCCCAAACAAAAAAGAAAGAGAAAGTGTGATAAGATTAAGGCACCTTCTTTTTCCTACTCTTCGGCTCACTAGAGCCGTACTCCTTTATGGAGCTTCTTGTAAATTAAACCTATAATAGAAATCTATACTCATGGTGTTAATATTTTGTAGATGTAGTTTGATGTTTATACTCTAAATCTTATTTGTTGTAGTAACTAGAAAAATGGATGTTATAATTTGGCACTAGAAAAAGGGATTGAAGATAGATCTGTCAAGCAAACCTTGCTTGTAGTTAATAGTCATTAACTTTTGTTTTTCCTATCGTTATTTTCAAATGATTATGTTCTCGGTTCATTTTTTTAATCATCTTTTATCTAAGGAAAACCCAAATAACATGCCCAGAAATCAGTTCACCCTTAATAAAAGATCGAAAGAGCAACAACATATCCATAATATGCTTGCAAACGCTCAATAAAGACTTAAAAGGGTTAGAAGCAGAGATTTGAGCATAAAAGGGACCTCATTTCTTTAAAAATCTTCTTCTTTTATCTTTTATCTTATTCTTTTAACACTTAGATCCGAAAGTTTTAAGTAAGAAATTTTTAAAAAGTCTTTCACCGAAACGAGGGCTTGTTCTTCGGCAAAAAAAAAGAAGAAGTTTTTCTTCTGAAAACATGATGCAAAATAAATTTCGACTATAGAATTAAGATCAGCAAGTCTTGTTCTTCAAACCCATATAGGAGTTTTTTCAAAAATTGGAAGGTATATTGGTTTTAGCTGATTTGGGGCTTTCCCCTTTGAGAAAAATCAAACGAATATTTGATGATATTTTGTATGTTTCATATTGTGACTACCAAAAATATGATCTTTGGATCACAACCATTAGAGTCAGAAACATAATCAAATCAATTCTCTTATAATGAAGGTGAAACATGATAACAGTTAGAAAAAGAAATTAATACATGGATCAACACAATGATTTAACGTGGTTCGACAATCAAATTGTCTACATCCACGGGGGATAAAGATTGAGATCATTTTTATTCATGTTTGTATGTTACAGGAGGATATCAAACTAAATAATTAAAGTCAAATTAATCAAAGAACGATTGAACTATGTAATTAACACAAGTCTCATACCTAATCAAAGAACAACTGAACTATGTAACTAACACAAATCTCATACCTAAACTTTTTGTTCTGATCCTATTCCCTTTGTCCAATTTCCCCCCAATTTTTCCAGTCCTTCTTTCTGTTCTAGAGTTTGGTATTTATAGCAAAATACCATGGGTCCCTCCAATCTAAACTTTCCACCTATTAGTTCTTATCCAAACTTCGAAACAAAGTATATCCCGCAAGACTTATTTGCATTTCCCGCAAGACTTGCTTTGCGTTCTTCGTATTTCCCTTAGTTTGTCGCTTGGTATCCTGCACCTCTTCTGCGAATTGGTACTCAAGTTGTTATTTTTGGATTTGGATGAACGTTGCGGTCTTATTAGAATTATGGCATGTCTGACATGTGGCCATTGAAATTGACTTGTCATGATTTAGTTTCTTTTGTTCTGCAACCTGTACAGCTGAGACGTGTCCATCATGCATCGATATTTGTCGGATCCCTTTATTGTGTTAGGCTTTCCCGCAACTTGTGTGTCAGTCATACAACGAAACTGTCTATTTCGTGCAGTGTGCCATGCTTTCCCGCAACCTATGTGTCGATCATGCATCGATGTTGTCTGTTTCAGTACTTCTTAAAGAGTTTTGTTTCAGTGTTTCTCGTTTTATTATAATCTGATACTCCTCCCATTGTATTTGAACACGTGTAGTTAGGGATTTAATACCCTTACAATTTTCCCCTTTTTCCTTTTTGAATTTTGGCATATGGTAAAAAATTGAAAATTGAAAAATAATTATTACTCTTCCGATTTTCACGCTAGTAATAAATTTTCTTCCCACGTTTAGCTTTACTCTTCCCTATTTTCACGCTATTAATAAATTTTCTTCCCATGTTTCTGTCAGTTGGCGGTTTCGAGGAAATCATATCTCTCATAAAGTTTCTCTCTCTTTCACTTATCGACGGTTTCGTCAGTTTCAGTCTTCTCATATTTAATGTTAGTCACATATCTCATCTCATTCTTCATCTTCTTTGTCTTCTTCTTCTTAAAGTTTTTGTGCTTTTCATTCTTCTGAACTTTACAAAAATTCTTTAGTGCTTTTTCATTCTCCTGAACTTTGTGATTAAGGATATTTTACATCGGGATCAAGTCTTCTTTTCATTCAATCATCTAATTTGCTTCATGTTCTTTACTTCGTTTCAGGTAATTCTCCTAACTTTTTTCTTAAGGTATTTGTTTACTTATCAATTTCTTTGACTGAATCTTTTAGGGTAGACAGTGATGATGGTGATGTTGATGATGTTCTTGTTTACCTGTTTATTATCTGTTGGAGTGAATGGTGATAATGATGATGATGTTTTTGTTTATTTGTTCATATATTTACTGGAGTAAATGGTGATAATGATGATATTTTTGTTTTGATGTCTGATTGTTCTATTCAATCATGATCCTTTTCTTTTCTTGATCAGAAAATTGTTTACTTGTTTGTATTATGATTCAATGAACATCTTGTTGTTTTTCTGTTTTGTAGAGTTTCTGTTTTGTTCTTGCTTCTGATCATGATGAACTTATCTTCTCTTATTTTCATATGTAGATAAAAAATTTATCATGACTGGAAAAACTGATAACAAAGCTGTTGCTGGTGCTTCTCATCAGGATGATCATCCTTTAGAAAGGAAATCATCTCGCTATGCTGTGAGGAGGAAGAAGGTGGTAGATGAATCTGGTAGTTCAGGAGTTCAACCTTCTAACTTAGCAAGGACCGATGACGTATCTGTTGCGGCCAAAAAACCAGCTTCTAAAAATAAGCGTTTAAACGAAAACTTGGGCTTTAGGTCGATGAACATTGCGGAGTTTAAAGAGAAGCACAACCTTCATCAATTTAAAGTTTCCTTTTGCGATCCTGCTGAAGGAGATGAAATTTCGCTGGAGATGATAAGGAAATTTGAGTACAGCGACAATAGATTGTTAATTATTGCGGGAGCGTTGGATGCGGGCTTAAAGCTTCATTTGTACCAGAGCGGGAACTCTTTTCAATATGAAGTTCTTGCGATCCGTAATAAGTCCAAGCACGGTTCGTTCCGGTCCATCGCTCAATACAACGAGAACTGGTGGTGTGTGCTAGATGAATGTAGTAAGCACATCATGGGAGAAACAAATTTCTCATGCTACGTTCCCGACCCTGCGGAACGTAAGTATTACACCGTATATAACTTTCATGCTACGTGTGCTGATATTATGGAAGTGAAAAATTACAAGAAGTGAAGCGCCGGTCTAGGGCGTAGAGGTGGCGAAGGATTTCGTCTGCTTTGGGAGATTGATAATTCTAAGTTGTATGTCATCCCTGGGACGCAGGAACCTCTAGGGGAGAATATACGAGATGATCATGATTTCAGTTGGTACCGCACTCCCCTAATAATTGAAGGTCCATAGGTTTACGGGTCTGTTCAAGAAAGTGTGGTCAGAAACCTTTTATCTCGTCTTCATCCTTACTGCCCTTGGCAGTTAAACTTCGATGGCTTTGCTTTTTCGCTTGACGATGCGGTACGTAAAATTTCTCTATTCTTTTTACATCATGTTTCATGCATTCTCTAATTATTTTTCTTTTTTTTTTATAGAAACAAACTGAAAGGAGATCGAAACATGTTTCGGGTGTTAAACGCAAAGCTACAGCTTCAGCAGAAAAGGTACTAATTTATTCAAATGTGTGGGCATGATCCTTATGAATTTTATTTGCTGAGTTCTTGCGGTATATTAACAGGGTCGGAAAAAAGCTAAGGATACGCCTCGTGCTTCTACTGACAGAGAGGAAGGAGAAATTTGTAATTCTCCCCCTAGTCAAGCAATATTGAAAGTTGAGAATAGCTCTGTACCTGAGAGAAATGAAGAAGAACAGAATGTCCCGCTTCAGGTAACAAATTTTAAGCCTACGGAATCAGTTGGTACTGCGGTGGTAGCTACTGATGTTGCGGACAGTTGTCCAATCCAAGCCGAAGATGCTGAGTTTTCCTTTCTTACTTCTCAGTTTTCTCCCTTGTTTGGAGAAGATCTTCTCGTTCCTTCTACAAGTGAAGATGATTCATCTGATAAGGAGGATCTTCCCGTTCAGGGTGAACTGGGAAGTGCTGCGGTAGAAGTGGGTGAGCCGGAAAATGCCGTGATTCTGGAGGGTGAACCGGCAGCTGTTACGGTGGAAGTTGCTTCTTTCGAGGGTCATGTTGTAAGCACAGCCGCAGTTTAAATGAGCGAAGAAATCCCACAAAGGGATAAAGGTAAAAGGATAGCGAAAGATGAAAATCTCATGAACAAGGAGGAAGACGCCTACCGGGGGTTTATGTCGAAGGAGCTGTTGTCTGTTCCTTACGACTTCCAGCCGGTGGAAACAGATAGTCCTGCGGTCGCCAATCTACGGGAGTACATGCGGTCTGCACCGTATGACACAATGAAAGAAGTCTGATTAAGAGGCCAAGGCCAACCCGTCGACCCCTCTTTTTACATAAATCAACCTTTCTCTCTTGCGGAGACGGTTGCACTTGCAGATGGTGAAGTGTATTCTTTTCCGCAACAAGCTCTCTTCAAGGTATTTTTATTATTTTAATAACCTTAGATTTCGTTTTATTTTCATATTTATTTATAACTTTAATCTTGTAAATTGCAGCTTGCCTAGGGTCAAAACGCCGCATATGTGGCTTACAAGTTCTACAAAGGACGATCCATGAAAATGGAGACCCAATTTAGGATTGTGGAAGAAGAAGCTGCAGAGATGAAGCGGGAAAATGATACGCTTCGCCAGCAGTTACTTGATCTTCATAATCAAGGTTTAACACTTTTCCTCTCTTGTTATTTTTCTTACTTTATTGTCATGTTTCTGAATTACTTTATGGGATCAGTGGGGGATTCAAACCTTATATCTAGGCTGCAACATAGAGACACACGTCTAAAAGAACATGTGTCAAAAATTAATAATGAAAATATCGAGATCAAGGGAAGATTCAATACTCTGGTTGATAGGATGAATCAAGCTAAATCAAAGTATGAGGAGTTAGAATCTAAGCACCGGGTCTTATATGTAAATCATATCCGCAAGAAAAGGAATATGAAGTTACTCTTCTATGGACTAAGGATTGTGTTTTTCAAGCGCGGGCACAATCAGAGAGGTTGGAAGAGAAAAATCGCAAGCTTTGTGTGGAACGCTAGAACATCCTTACGGGATTTTCTCGTTCCGGGTCACATCACAACTCGCAGCTTTCTTCTTATCTGGCACAACTGATTAAAGATAGAGCTCAGCTTCTGATGCTCATGCCAAAGAGAACTCACTTGCGGATTCTCAAGCTAAAATCCGCAGCTTATCTGATACCGTTCTTCATTGTGAGAGTGATATTTTTCGCTTATATAGAGAGATTGAAAAATGTACAAATGTGTCTAATCATTTGCGGGACAATGATTCATTGAAACAATCGGAGTTAAATCAGTGTCGTCAAGATCTTCAGCAACTCACTGCCAATTACCATAAACTTTCAGAAGAATATGATTTTCTTGATGTTTCCAAAGACGCAATGTCCCACGAAATATAAGAGTTTGAATCCCTCGCAAGAGGTATCTTATTTCTTTGCCTACTTGAAGTTGAATACTATTTTCGTATTGATTAACCTGTTATTTTTGTTACAGATTTTGAAGGAAAATTCAAAGATGCGGCCGCAAGAGCTGCTAAGGCTGAAGGAGAATTGTAGCTTGTTACTGTCAAGGCCCATGAGACACAAAATCAGCTGGAACTTTTATCTTCTAAAACTAAAGAAGCGGAGGATAAATGGCAGCTGGAAACTTTGAAGGATGAAAGCTTGGCTCGTGACTTGGCTTCAGAGCGAGGGAAAAGACTTTATTGGGAGGGGTGCGTCCAAAAGTCTATAGCCGAGGTAGATAAGTGCAAGAAGGATCTTGAAGCCGCAAAAGCTCATATTTCTTGGTTGAGGATTGAAGCTCGTGTTGGAGTTGCGAAAGCGATCAACAAAACTCTTGATAAAGTCAAGGATGATGGATTCACCAAAGTATATAGCCGAAAAGAAATCCCTCAACATCCTCCTTCCAGTTCAAAACTTCCCGCTCCTTAGTTTTTCCTTCTTTCAAATTGTATTTGCACTTTCTTTTTGTCTCAAATTATTGTTCCTGCAAAATAATTTATAAATATATATATTGATTGTTAAGTGTGTGTATTGATTAACCGCAAGACAATTTTGTACCTCGAGTTACTTTGAGGGT
>JAJJMC010011502.1:1212773-1252486 GCA_023531435.1 Papaver californicum | reverse complement strand
ATATATATATATATTGATTGTTAGTGCGTTGATTGAGTGTGTGCATTGATTAACCGCAAGGCAATTTTGTACCTTGAGTTACTTTGAGGGTTGAAGCGCATGTCTATCTTCTCTCTGACCAGGAGGAAATTAGGATGCGGTCCCTAGAGCACCTCCTGAAATGGAGAGTACCTGATACAATAATTAATATCATGTTAGGCATCTCTGTGGCGAAAGATCCATTAGTCATACACTCATAGACATTTATATGGACTCTCTAGAGAGATTGCATTTGTTCTGCTTTACCTAGTATGAAGCCAAATTATTGTATGATTGCATTGTTGGTTATGGGTAATATGGTTTGAGATATTGTCCGTTCCAAGGATGCCGTAAGATCTGTCCATTCATATTCCGCAAATGGTACGAGCCCTGTCCCGTGATATCTTGTATAACGTAAGGTCCTCCCCATGTAGGTGCAAACTTTCTTGCTTTTTTATCCCTTTGGTATTCCGGGATTTTCCGTAGAACATATTGCCCTTACACAAAGTTTCGCAACTTTACTTTCTTATTATATTCTCTTGCCAATCTTATTTGATAATTTTCCATTTTTTGGAGCGTAACCTCTCTTCTTTCTTCTAAATCATCCAATTTTTCAAGCATTAAGTCTGTATTCAAATTCTTTTCTCACGTTTCTGTCCTTGTTGTGGGTAAAATAATTTCCGTTGGTATAACTGCTTCTGCTTCATAAGTAAGAAGAAATGGTGATTCTCCGGTGGCTTCTCTTCTTGTTGTGCAATATGCCCATAGAGTATTATGAAGTTGTTCGCACCATCGTTTATGATGTCCATCTATAGCCTTTTTCAGATTCATGGCAGTATTTTTATTTGTAGCGTCAACTTGTCCATTACTTTGAGGGTAAAGTGGAGTGGACTTGTTCTTTTGGATATTAAATGCTTCGAAAAGCATATCAATATATTTCCCTTGTAATTGTTGTCCATTGTCTGAGACTACGGCTACCGGAATTCCAAATCTGCAAATTATATCTTCGAATAAAAACTTAAAAACATCTGTATCTCTAATGTGAGCAAGAGCTTTGGCTTCAACCCATTTAGTGAAATAATCTGTTGCTACGATCAAGTATTTTCTCTTTTGCGTGCCTTCCACTAAGGGACCCAACAATATCTACTCCCCATTTTGCAAACGACCAGGGGCTGAGTACGGAATTGAGTTCCGTTGCAGGAGATTTAATTCTTTTTACAAAGCGTTGGCATTCTTCGCACCTTTTTTACCAGATTTTGCGCATCTTTATGCATAAATGGCCAGTAATACCCTTGCGTTTTTGCTTTTAGTGCGAGTGATCGTCGTCCACTGTGATTTCCCGCATCTTCATAATGAATATATGTGAGAATAATTTGTCCTTCTTCTTTTGATAAACATCGAAGTAACGGTCCCAAAAAAGAATTGCGGTACAAAATTTTATCCCGCAATTGATAATTTACAGATTTTGATTGCATTTTTCTTGCCTCTTTAGTGTCTGCAGGCAATATCCCATTTTGTAAGTACTGATGTATCGGGAGCCTCCAATCTTCTTTAGATAATTCATTTTCTAGTTTCTGTGGAAAATTTGCATCATCTTTAATGGATGCATCTTCAATATCTTCACCTACTTCTTCTTC
Source organism: Papaver californicum (assembly GCA_023531435.1). Classification (NCBI taxonomy): domain Eukaryota; kingdom Viridiplantae; phylum Streptophyta; class Magnoliopsida; order Ranunculales; family Papaveraceae; genus Papaver; species Papaver californicum. The sequence continues at coordinate 1,250,831 of JAJJMC010011502.1, read as the reverse complement.
CATGTTTTCAACTGCCCACACTTAATTGACGGTTCATAGATGCACACTTAATTGACGGTTCATAGATGCACCCAATTTTGATTGCTGATGTATTCTGATCTTTTATCATTGAAAAAATGAATGCTAATGCATCAGCATGACGATTCCTATCTCTGGATAAATGTCGAAAAATTATATTTGGAATTTTTGATGCCAAATTTTGAACAAGATTTTTGTATTCTATCAAGTCTTCATCAAGCGCTTGATATTTCAATTCAACCTGCCGAATTATCAATTGTGAATCACTTGTAAGTCGCACATCTCTTATTCCAAATTCAATGATGAGTCGAAGTGCATGAACCACAACCTCATATTCTACTATATTATTTGTGTGTTCACCAAATTTAAGACGAAATGCATGTACCATCCGATTTCATGTAGGGGTTGTAATCACAATTCCGATTCCCGCTCCTTCTTTATTCCGTGCCCCATCAACAAATACTTCTCATTTGCGGGAGTTTACAGAATTCAGAATATTTTGGGAATCATCATCTTCTATTCCGGGCAAACCTTGGATTTCAAAATCATCATCCAGCGGTAAATCCGCAAGGAAATCTGCCAAGACTTGTGATTTTTGTGCAGTTTGTATTTCAAATATGATATGGAATTGTTCCAATGTGCATTCCATTTTTTTATTATCCCTACTTTTCCCGCATTCTTTAGTACGGACTCTAACAGAGCTTTACTTGGTACCCGCACATAATGTGTTAGAAAATATGTGCGTAATTTTTGTGTAGCAAAAAACCAGTGCTAATATCAATTGTTCAATTTTGGTTAATTCCTTTCTGCAAGATTAAGAGTTTTACTAATGTAGTACACTGGTTTCTCTACTTTCTCATTTGTTCGTACCAATACCGCACTTACAGCATCTTCTGTTGCAGCTATGTACAAGGCCAGCACTGCTTTGGCTTTTGTAGTGAGGGTAATTTGGCAAGATAAGCTTTGATGTTTTGAAAAGCTTGCTCACAATTTTCATTCCATACAAATTTGCTTTTCTTCTTCAGTGTGTCAAAAAATGGTTTACATTTGTCTGTTGATCTGGCAATGAATCTGCTAAGTGCGGCTAAACATCCATTTAATCTTTGTACTTCCTTTACATTCCTTGGAGATGGCATATTAACAATCGCTTGTATTTTTGTTGGATCAACTTCGATCCCCTTTTTTGTGACCAAGTAACCCAAGAACTTTTCGTATGTGACTCCAAAAATGCATTTGTCCGGATTAACTTTCATTTTATATTTTCGTAGAGCTTCAAATATTTCTCTCAAATCTTGTAAATGATCCTTTGAAAGTTTACTTTTTATTAGCATATCATCTACATAGACTTCCAAGGTGCGGCTTCCATGGTTTAAAGATTACATCTACCAGTCGTTGATAAGTTGTTCCCTCCTTCTTTACCCAAATGGCATTATAGTATAGCAGTACAAACCGTGCAGGGTAAAAAATGCAGTATGTTCCTGATCTTCTTCAGCTAAAGCAATTTGATTATACCCTGATTGTCCATCCATAAAACATAAAGCCTCATGCCCTTCAACTGCATCTACTAGTTGATCAATGCTAGGGAGCGGGGCATGCCTTGTTCAGATTGGTGAAATCTATACAAATCCTTACTCCTTCATTCTTCTTTGGTACGATTACCATGTTGGATATCCAAGTTGGGTAATGTACCTCTCGAATAAATCCCGCATCCATGAGATTCTTTAGTTCCTTTTCAACTGGCAAATGATATTCGAGTGCCACTTTGCGTATACGCTGCCGAAAGGGTGTAGTACCCGGATGTGTATGCAACTCATGATGGAAAATACTTGGATCAATGCCTGGCATATCCTCCATTTTCCATGCAAAAATATCCACATAATCTCAAAGTAGAATAACCAAATCATGTTCCCTTTCCATTAGTGTTCCAATCTTAATCATTCTCGGAAATTCTTTTATTCCTATATTGACATTCTTGGTTTCTTCAACTGCTGAAAAAGTGGACTTGGGAGCTCCTAAAAGTGTGGGAGCTCCCTTTAATTGCTATTCTGGAATGCTGCCCCTGTCAGTTTTTGGTATGCTTTCCTCCGATAGAATATTTTTATTTGTCTCATTTACTGACCATGTTCCCGCAGTCTCAACCAAATATCGATTTATTGCTTCTTCTTTGGCTTTTATTTTTCGCTCTTTCTTTCTCTCTTGTTGTTGTTTAACTCGTTCCTCATTCATGTAATTTTCTGCGAGGATGCAAGATCTTGCAACATTCTGATCCCCCTTTATTTCCATTTCTCCTTGTGGTGTTGGGAATCACAAGTACTGATGGTATGTTGAGTCACTCCTTTCAATTGGTGGACCGAATGTCTACCAATGATGGCATTATATAGAGACGGTGCCTCTACTACACTGAATTTAGTCAAAATTCTTATTGGTCCTGCCATAACATCAAGTAAAATTTCTCATTTTGGCTTTGATGCTATCCCATTAAACCCATAAATAGTGTAGTAAGAGGGTGTGAGTTGATCGTCATTTAGCCCCATTTTTTGAAATGTGTCATAAAATAACACATTAAGTGAGCTTCCCCCATCCATGAGGATCTTCTTATATTCCATCCAGATACTGGTAAAGTGAGCACCAGGGGATCATTATGTGTTTCAACTTCTTGATCAACTTCGTCCGCTAAAAAAGTTAATGGGGAAGCCATCCATTCCTCTCATGTTTCTGTGACTCTTCACGCCACTTTGAAAACTTCATGACTGTGAACCCTTTTACGCAGCTTCTTATCAATGGATGCATTCATAGATGATTCACTTGACTCGGTATAGGAAATCATATTGATGGTTCGGTTATTCTGTGGAATATTTACAGTTTTTCCCATGTTGAGCCTTGGTGGAGGAATGGGTAAATAAAGAAATTCTTTTAACTCTCCCGCATCAATTAATTTTTGGACTTACAATTTTAAATTCCTGCATCTGCTTGTGGGATGGCCATGAAAACAATGATATTCACAATAATCTTTTGAACCCTGTGTATATGATGATTGCTTTCCTTTTGTCCATGACCATTCAAAATCTTGCATATTCTTGATTGTATTTAGAATTTGTGGAAATGAGGTATTGAGTTTAGTAAGAACCCGATCCTCAGATTGCTGATTGAACATTCTTTCTTCATCCGCTCTACTTCGTTTAAATTCAATATTAGGGTTTTCAACCGCAACCCGCTTTCCTGGACTTGTTGATGGTTCCACAAAATTTGCCATGTTGGTAACTCTCTGATGTCGAGAAATTATTCTTGGATGTTGTTTTTGAATATCCTATAGTCTTGCTTATTTTCAATAATTTCCCTTAGATCCCCTTCAGTTTTTGGATCTTTTCCATGAATATCTACAAAGAGGGGCTCATGCGGTTCGTTATTCCCCATTTTTAGCAATCTATAGAAATTTCCGAACTTACATTGCCTATCGCTTGACATATGGCATGCCAACGATCTGTCTAGTCTCGGATAGTTTCATTCTGTCCAAGACGCAAGAGCAAATAACTTGTCCATCCCAATATACATGTACGTCTCTAGGAATTTACGGGTCAGTTGTCCGTACGAATGTACTGATCCTTCTGGAAGATTATCATACCATGTTAATGCTTATCCTTTCAAACTTGAAGCAAAATATCGACACATAATAGTATCACTTTGTTCCCAACGGGTCATATTGCGGTTGTAGTATTTTAAGTGAGCCGTTGGATCCTTTGTCCCATCATAACATTCGAAGATGGGAAGATTAACATTCTTTCTTAAATGTTTTCTATTTATTTTTATAGAAAGAAAAAAAGAAAATAAAGAAAATGATAAATAGTTGTTTTTGTTTTAAAAAACAAAAAACGGACATAAAACATTTTCGGAAATCATAGCTACCAAACGCGCTTTCTTGCGTTTTCTATTTTCTTTAAAACATACCCATTTTCCTTGTTTTTATTTTCTAATAAATTTTAAAAAGTTGTTTGGTAGGATTGTTTTCAAAAATACATTTTTCAAAAGTTAGTTATAAGTTAAAAACATATAGAAAACATTTAAGAAAGAAAAAAAGAAAACAAAGAAAATGATAAGTAGTTGTTTTCGTTTTTTTGTTTTCAAAAACAAAAAACAGACAAAAAACATTTTCGAAAATCATAGCTACCAAACGCGTTTTCATAAGAGTAGAGAAGAAATCAAGATAATCCTTCAAGGAAAAGCTCAAGCTTCTCATAAGAGTAGAGAAAGTAAAGGAAACAAGCAAAAAGAAAAGACTCGATAACACACTGACAGCCCACATAAAGTGTGGTTCTAAGGGAAATTAAATTACATACTAATAATAATTTTATTACTTAACGAGAACACACTTCAGTCTTTCTTTTCGTTCTTTTTTTTCTCTTTCTCTGCACCCTCCACTTTTTCTATTTCTCCCACATAAAAGTAACCAAAGTTAATACAGTTGTTCTCGATCTTTGTTATGTCTTCAGTTGAACAGCCTTTAGAGATCCATACTAGAACATCAGCATACTTTGGATGTACAAAAGAAATTAAATCAATATGGCTTTCAACTAAGATGTTAATTAGGGTTTCAGAATTCGCAAAACCATCAGCCTCGGATAAAAGCTTCGCCATTGATGAAGTTAAGGTAGTTGAATTGAATTGGGTGATTTCTAATCTTTTACAGTGGAGTGGAGTGCCTATTTATGTGCATAAAGTGGTCGTTTCACTTCACATGACCAAACAAACTTACTGTTATGCGTGACTACTTCAACTAAGAAGTTGTTAACTACTGACCAGATAGACTACTTCAAAGAGTAGTTGAGTTGAGTCATACTTCAAAACCATATCATTATGTATTTTTTGAACACCATAAAACTCATTTCCAACATTAACAATATAAGAGGAGCCTCACGCAAGATCTTAACTGACATGCAGCAGTTGTTTTAGAATGACGGACTTTAGATGTGAACCGAAAGGCCTACTCAAGTATCTGACCAAAAAACGAATCACAGTAGTTTGGAAAGGGTCTCTAAGAAAGGCTGAGATGCAAGATCTTCATATGTGTTATGATACCCTTTTTCCTTGTTTTCATTTCCTGATAAATTTTAAAAATATGTTTGGTAGGCCTGTTTTGAAAAACACATTTTTCAAAAGTTAGTTATAAGTTAAAAACAGATATAAAACATTTAAGAAAGAAAAAAAGAAAATGATAAATAGTTGTTTTTGTTTTCAAAAACATAAAACGGACATAAAACATTTTCGGAAATCATAGCTACCAAACGCGTTTTCTTGCGTTTTCTATTTTCTTTAAAACATACTCCTTTTCCTTGTTTTTATTTTCTAATAAATTTTAAAAAGTTAGTTATAAGTTAAAAACATATAGAAAACATTTAAGAAAGAAAAAAAGAAAACAAAGAAAACGATAAATAGTTGTTTTCGTTTTTTTTGTTTTCAAAAACAAAAAACAGACAGAAAACATTTTCGGAAATCATACCTACCAAACGTGTTTTCTTGTATCTTCTGTTTTATTTGGTTTACAAACGGAAAATAGTTTTATAAAACGGTACCAAACACACCCTAAATGTTTTAGATCTGTTTTTAACTTATAACTAACTTTTGAAAAATATGTTTTTGAAAACAGACCTACCAAACAGCTTTTTAAAATTTATTAGAAAATGAAAACAAAGAAAAAGGGTATGTTTTAAAAACACTAGAAAATGATTTTTGAAAACAATTTTATAAAATAGTACCAAACACGCCCTTAGGTTTTCCGATCCATTTTTCATTTTCATTTTCTTTTCTTTACGGCAGCGTGAAGGAAGGCGGTTGGAATCACCAGACCATGGTGAGTTGTATTTATTATATTACTATTTTACGATTTGGTGGTGTGTGATTAACCGACTCTGATAACTTATTTGTTGGTTTTCGTTTAGGTTTTCTTCCGTCTCTGTCCATACTTACTACTACTGCTTTGTTTTAAAGGAGGCTTAGTTGTTATCATGGTTAATCAAAGGAAAAACTTTATCAAGTAAAGTTCTTTTTGATAGTCTGTTTCTGTTTTAAAATGTCAGTTTCTATGTTTCTTTTTGTTGTTTGACTCCTTCGCATTTCAGTCAAATTAAAAGGGGTGGGAATCATAATTACATAGTTGATAAGGTAAGCTATTGTTACCATATTCTTTTGTTTTAGTTCTTTTGTAACTCTATTTGATTCCTATACTTGCACCCACTTTTGCAGTACAACAAGGTTATACTATGTGAAGGAAAAAAGAGACAGGCAGAAATACTAATGCGCTTAACTGAATCAGTAAGCTCTTTTTTTGTTTTGTTTTAATTCATGTCGAATAATCATCAGTTCCAGACTTATTTTTTGATTCTTTTTTGTAGCATCCACGACAGAGACCCTTAATAATAATCGACAATGAAACTCGCTCAGTAAGCTACTATTTATCATCTTTTTTTTTCTTTTAATTCATCTCGAATAATCATCAGGTCCTATTCATTGATTTTTTTACTTTGGTTCATACTTTGTAGGAACAACAAGAGCTAGCCTCAACTACAATCGATGGCAAAACTCATTCAGTAAGTTACAATTAATCATCTGTTTTGCTTTTAGATTGATGTCGTGAGTTCCTCAGTCTGATGCCTGGTTTTGGCTTACACCTTACAAATATCATGTTTGGTTTTGTTTTTTCAACCCTATACTTCACATGAGATGGACCAATTGCGTGTTATATTATATTCTGGTCATATCTTAAATTTTCCTCCAAAAAGAGGGGGTTTCTTTTGTGCAAATGGAATGGAAAAAGCTTTCTAGGACAGTAATACTTTTAAAATTATCTTATAATTATTTCTTCTCCAGTATTACAAAACCAGTAAAAACTTTTGGGGTTTCGAAACCTAATTAGGGCGTGTTTGGTACCATTTATAAAACTGTTTTCAAAAATCATTTTCTAGTGTTTTTAAAACATACCCTTTTTTTGTTTTCATTTTCTAATAAATTTTAAAAAACTGTTTGGTAGGTCTGTTTTCAAAAACACATTTTTCAAAAACACATTTTTTAAAAACACATTTTTCAAAAGTTAGTTATAAGTTAAAAACAGATATAAAACATTTAAGAAAGAAAAAAAGAAAAAAAAAATGATAAATAGTTGTTTTTGTTTTTTTGCTTTCAAAAACAAAAAATAGACAAAAAACATTTTCGAAAATCATAGCTACCAAACGCGTTTTTTTGCGTTTTCTATTTTCTTTAAAAGATACCCCTTTTTCTTGTTTTCATTTTCTAATAAATTTTAAAAAGTTGTTTGGTAGGACTGTTTTCAAAAACACATTTTTCAAAAGTTAGTTATAAGTTAAAAACAGATAAAAAACATTTAAGAAAGAAAAAAAAAGAAAACAAAGAAAATGATAAATAATTGTTTTCGTTTTTTTGTTTTCAAAAACAAAAAACAAACATAAAGCATTTTCGGAAATCATAGCTACCAAATGCGTTTTCTGTTTTATTTGTTTTATAAAACGGAAAACAGTTTTATAAAATTGTACCAAACACACCCATAGCTTTTCACGTCCAAGGCAAGCCAAAAATGCATCCCTTTATTCTTTTCCCGCGCAGGTCCAAAATAGGTCCAACAGAAACCAAGTCTAAGTTGGTTTCACAATTTTGCTCATAACTTCTTCATACGACCTCGGAACGACCCCATTCTTTTAGTGTTGGTTTCAACTGTTCTCTACAATATGATGAGAATAAATCCTGGATTTGAACGATTTCCACTTGGTTTTTGGTCCTTCTTTCATTTTTGGATGATTCACCTAATAAAAAAAATAAACTAGAAAACAAGAATAATACAAAGTAATATGCATGAATTATAATTAATATAAACATGGATTTCATACTAAGAATATGTAATTTACACACCTATCACTTAATACCTCTTTTTTTCACTTTTTAGGATGAGACATCATGTCTCGCCAAATTTTGCTTCCCCATCCCTATGCCCGCTTTCGAGGAGAGAAAAAGGAAATCATTTTTTAGGCAACGGTCTTACGTCCACTCAATCCCATAATTTTAATCCATAAGACTTAGCCTAAGAATCTAGTCTGATAGAAAATATAAACTTTATAATTCTCGAAAGTTCAGAAAGATATAAATATTTTCATTTCTATTTTTCGACATTTTTAATATCGTTTCTCAAGAACTTGAAATAGGAATGTTCATTCTATCTCCCATATGGAATAGAAACAATCATGTTATTATATTTTAGTTCTCCTTCCATATCTGCCTCGCCTACTTATTGTTGGAAAATTTGGCTAAAATAGGAGCATGAAAAATACTGACAAGAAATTGTTGTTTTACTCTGAAAGAGAATTGTTGTACTTCCGGTTTTGAGGCTCAATTAATATTTTCTTAAACAAGTATTCGACTCTTCCGAATATGATTCACGAGCACAAGTGGATAATTGAATACTGCCTCAAGGATACAATAAAGCCCTATAACAATGTTATCGATTTCATGACTTGTACAATCTTGATTCGACCAAGAATATACTAGAGAGATTTTATGATGATGTTTAGAGAATAGAGAAAACAAGAAAATATTTTCCACTCATTAATAAGAATTAATCATCACTACTTATATAGGGGGGTCACACCCATTAGAGATGCCTCTTCATTTCCAATAGACATATATGATGTCTAATGTGAATGGTTGTGTCTTATGTGAACCATCACACCCATTGTAATGCATTTTCATCTCCAATAGACATCCATGTGAACCATCATACCTATTCTATTCAAACTGAAATTTAAATCTCGAAATCCCTTTTGTAGCGGCAAACAAAATGTAAAAAACTTTTTATTTTATATGATATTAAGAATATCCAACACTCAAGGTTCTCCCTATACATAACTGCCTTGCCTACTTAAGGACGAGGCTTAGTTTTTAGTCGATTTCAATTTACCGTAAAAGAAAACATAAATGACTTCACCATTCACACACTTTTATAACATTGACATAATTTTTTTTTTCTTTATGAATTGTTCGAACATTTTTTATCTAACAATATTACACGTAATCTATTAAGTAATATGAACGACATTTATCATTTTAGTTGATTCTAACAAAATTTTCATTTATCAAGTATTTTTACAAGGATTATTTTATAATAGATTATCCGTGAAATGATTGGTCGTGATACCGTTAAATCAAAAATACAACAAATTTACATATAATATAAGATTGTAAATCGACCACGATTCACGGGCTCAGTAGTCAAAAAGAAGTATTTCACAACTCAGTTACTCAGTCATAACTCAGCGCCTAGTTAGTAAGTTCGCGAATCATATCCGTATAATTCGTGAATCCGTCTGTATCATCCGAATCCGTACGTATCATTCGTACCTTCGGAATCCCGACTTAGATTTGCGAATTTCCAGCCTAGAACGAATTATATGCGTATTTACCGAATTATACGATCTGTATAATACTTTGCCACATCATCACTAAATTATCATCTTCTACCATATTTTTTACTTTTAAAATCTTATATACACCAATCATAGCCCTACAGCACCAACGTACATGTTGTTATTGACGGAATAATGGACCGAATTTATATTCCGTAAAAACAAATAATACTTTTAGGTTTGCCGTCCCGAACGTTCCTCGTATCCCGAATTGCTAACTCTCGGCGAGTGAACTCACTATTACTTTCTAGTTTCTACGAATTTACACTTGATCACCTTCTCCTCTCTTGACTCCCTTTATCATCTCCTCCCGCCTTCAACATTTCCTCGCGGTTAGGATTTTGACGATCTTCTTCTTCATCTCTGATAATTTTATCTTTCTCCATTGATTTCATTTACATAAGTTAATTACTAGTTCGTGTGTTAATTTGTTATCGTTAGGTCTAGATTCATTCAAATCAATCAATAAGAATGGAAAACTCACAGGCAAATCAATTACCTGAAGTAGATTCGTTACCAGATGGATTTGTTGAGAGTTCTAATGAACAAGAGCAACAACAATCTAGAACAACTCATATTTTTGAACACGAAGAATCACCGCCATCACCAGAATCACCTCCTGATTATAAAGATACGATATTAGAACTCGATCAATGTAGTGATGCCGTACTTGATGCTTCGGATACTTCCATAGTTACAGAGAGCAGAAATGATGTTAAGGTAGAGAAACTGAGAACATTTCCTGTGGCATTATCAGAGAAGGATAATGAAGATTCAATAGTAAATAGGAGTTTTGTGGAGAATACGGAATGTGGGTCGATTGGGTTTACATCTGACCCGGGCAATGGGAATCAATACCAACATTTTGAAGGGAGTTCTCAAAATTCAGTGAAAGGTAATAATAGCCTTGTTTTAGTTGTGTTGAGGTAAATGCTTATATTGTAATAAACTGAGTTATGAACTTGGGGGTTGCTCTGGTATGTATGAATTGGTGCAATCCAGAAAGGAAGAGAAAAGAAAGTGTTCTGTGTTGTTGTTATGTAGATTGGTCAATTGTTAACCGGGGGATTGCATTGAGTTTCAATATGGTTGCCTTTTTTATGACTTTTTGCGCATTATGTTTGCAGCAACTGCAGAGGGTTCAGAGTTGAGTGCAGCAGAAACTGCAGAATCTTCAAAGAACGAAAAGCTAGTCAGTAATATCCTATTTTCCCGTTTTAATATTTCATTCATATAGGATGGTTGGTGTGTTATAGAGTTTTAGTGCTATTTACCAATATATAGAAAGAGTTACTGCTGCAAATACATTTTACTTTATGACTTTATGTTGGCTTATGTCGTTCTGTTTTGTCAACTTTGATGCCTCAGGAAACCTCTGATGTGAAGCGTAAAAGTGTAAAGCGTGGGTTCAAGACTGAAAGGGAGTTTCTAGAGTTCACTTTACAGTATCAACAAGTTATTGCCGAGAGAGATGCTGGTGAGCATAAACAAAGTTCTAATTCTTGGTTCCTGCCTACCATCATCCGTAACCTTTTGATACAGTGTGTTTTGAATTATCATATCTTGTGTTCTTTCTTTAACATTTCATTGTCCAAAAGGAAAACATAATAGTCAAATAGATTTATAATTTAGTGATATTGTACCCTGTGCATGAGTTCATGTTCACCATTTTTATGCTTAAGCCTTAATGATCTTGTAGTGCCTTTAAAAACAATTATGATTAATGCATTCTTATTCTAAGGCTAACGTGAGGTACACAATGATTGTTGATTAGAAATTGTATTCAGAAACTAGCATGTCCATCTTGATAGTGGAGTCACATACATTAGATTTGTGAATTAATTTTCTCTCAATCCCATCAGCACTTCTCAATTTTAATTCCAATTTTTAATGCAAAGCTCTTTCCTTTTCTTGTTTTCATCTTGCAGCTATTTCTGTTCGGGACAAGCTTGAGTCATTATGTAGGGAGTTGCAGCGTCAGAATAAACTGCTGATGGTACAGTTTCCTTGCTGAGCAAGTCTCTCAATTGCTTTTTTAGGCTATTTTGAGTCTTTTCATTATAAATCTCAATCGTTTGTTGTTGGAGATAATAATAGTGTCTGTTGCTCATATATGCAGGACGAATGCAAGAGAGTGTCAACAGAGGGCCAAAATATGAGATCAGAGCTATCTACCAAGTTCCATGATGCAATTAAGGTCTGCATTTTATGTTATATACATGATCTCATGAGTAATTTCATCTCTGTTATAATTCAGGATTTAAGTTGTATCGAAGATCGTTACTATGTGGCTCACAGATATACATTTCGGTTTTTCCATTTTCTCATCATGCCCCCTTTGCTCATGTATTACCTTTCCCCATGTGCATGACCCTTATATATAGAAGAAATCCTTATGCAAATATGTCAATGAGAAATTACTTTTATGATGATGTCTGCATCGCAATCAGCGCATGTGTAATGTGTTGGACCATAATAGGTTCACTATTTCTTCTCGGTAATGCATTCAGTTTCCCAAACATTTGATGTAGGGAATACATAAATTTGAAAGGGACATTTTGTCGAAGGTAGTACGATGATGAATATCTTAGTAATGCATTTCTATGCACATACTGCACCAATTCTCGTTGAAGCATCATACTTTATTATGTTTCTACTATTATCGGATTCACATCTTCTGTTATTTCACAAATATGTATATCTGCTGTTGTAGGATGTAAGCAGTAAACTTGAAGGGCAGAAAGATGAATGTCTCTTGCAACTCAAGGAGAATGAGATGTAAGATTTCTATTAGTAACCATCTATATACTTCAGTTCTATTCTGTGTATCAAGAAATGAATTTCCGAGCTTCGACTTTGTTGCTGTTTATGGTCTACTTCTGATGTATGGAAATGCGGAAAGAACTTTTCAATATTGGCAACTTTTGTCATTTGTCTAGTTTTGATTTGGCAAGCAATTGAAAAATTCCCTTGGCCTTTTCCTCCTATTACTACTTTGTTTGTGAATCTTCTTCTCTGCCTTATGGTTTATACGTTTGATAAGTGATCTGCATCATGTTCTCTTCGGTATCTTCATTTGCAGTTGAACAAACATTGATTACCTATTAATGGTTGGAGTCGTTAATTAAATTACATTTTCATTTTTCTTTAGGCTGAGAAACAAGCTGAAGCATCTCTGTGATCAATATACAGTTTCGGAACAGCAGTTTTCCCATAAGGTACAACATTATTTTGGCTACGTTTTGCACTTTCAGATGTCGTATTCAAAGTTGTTTGTCTAAGATGCTTCATCATTAAAAAATTTGTGACTATTGTTTTTTGAAACTTCAATATGTAGCTAAAGCAGAAATCACTGGAACTCCAAATTGCCGATCTTAAAATTCAGCAGCATGAAGAGAAGTCGAATCAGGAAAAAACCCAGATGAAGTTGTATGCTGAGCAAGTGTCACAGCTATTGGCTACAGAAAAGAATCTTCGTTTACAATTATCAGCTGATGGAGAAAAGTTTCAACAATTCCAGGTGTGCTTGATTGATCTTTTCTTTTTGGTTATCTCCCAATTCCTGATCAACCTCTCCCCTTGTTAACCCCTGAACTTGCATGGGGTCAGCTTTTTACATACTCCGCTGATTTTATCAGAACATGTTTTTTCTTTTATATCAAAATGCATTATGTTTTGTGCAGGATGCCTTGTTGAAAAGTAATGAGGTATTTGAAACTTTTAAGCAAGAGATTGAGAAGGTAAAAAATACACTTCATTAAAATTCCAAATTTTCAGGAAACTATCTGAAATATAGTTCCCAGTTCTCACTATCTCACTTTCTTCACTTGTTAAAACCTAGATGGCGAAATCAATAAAAGAACTCAAGAAGGAAAACATTTTCTTGAAAAGCAAATGCGAGAAGACAGATGTCACTCTCATAGAACTTGTTGGCGAGGTAAACTCAGTGTTGCTTTTCTATAATTGTTTTTTTAAACATATGGAGGGGCATCTAATCATGTCTTCCATTATAGCTTTGCCTTACACATCACCTTCAGTATTTGGTATAGAATATTTGAACAAACTTATCTTGATTTCTAATATAGAAAAGGGAAAAAAAAGGTCAAACATAGTGGTTTATGTACATACTACTTGAAAAGAGGCTAAAGCGAAACCTAGGTTGAATAACTTGACCCAGTGGATACTTCAGTGCGAAAACAATCCACCTGTTATAATTTCACTTTATGTGCTTAATCAGCTGGTGAAGCTGAAAGTTGTTTTTGAACTCATTTTTATGCATCTGTTCATACAGAGAGAACACATGAAGAAGCAGCTAGAAAAACTGAAAAACCAAAAGGAAAAGCTCGAGTCCCTGTGCCGGTCACTACAAGCTCAACGGAAACAAAGTCTTGCTGAGAGCAGCAGCTGTGATGCAGTTTCAGTTGCATCTTCTGTGTAAGGAGAAACCTGAGATATATGTGGAACTATTTTGACTGTTCACCCATTAAACAAAAGGAATTTTAAAAGAAAAACAAATTGTTGTTTCTTATTTACTAGGGAACTTACGAAATTGGAAACCACATGAATTCAAGATGTTTTCCCACTTAAAGCGGTGAAATCATTTTATTTTTCTGCTCTCAAGTTGCTAACTCTTTTGACAAGCAATAGAACTGCGTCACACTTAGCATGTTCCAACTTCATCAAAACAACCATTAAAACTTTATTTGTGTTTCTTTTTATATTTTCAAGTCAATAATCTTTATAAGAAAACACTCTCTCCGTTTTAGGAAAAGAGTTATTTTCTCTTTAAATTTTTGTTCCAGCAAAGAGTTACTTTCATTTTTATTAGGACAAACTTCCAAAACTATATTTTTTTTAAAGTTTCCTTTATTTTCCATCATCTTTTTCATTTTCTTCTTCATTTGAAGGTAAGTTTAAAAATAAATTAGAAAAACTATTCTCTCTCATCCTTGTCTTAATAATTGTGCAAATAAGAAAAGTAATTCTTTTCCTGAAACGAAGGGAGAATAATAGAAACATGGGAGAGCCTGTTTTTGTTTTGTCCAAGTACTTAAAGCTTGTTAATGAAAATCAGTAGGATGACAAGATTGATTCTGGATTCTGAACCTTATGACTAAATTTTGCTAACCAGATTTAGTACTCTAAAGAAAGTGTCCCCTTCTTATTGCCAGGGGCTTTCAAGAACATAAGAGCAAAAAAAGAGAAGAACAAAGAATACAAAAGAATTTAGCGGGGTAAAGACAACATGTTCATGATGCCTTATATTTAAGAAATAACTCAATTGATAGCTACAACTACAGACTCCATTAATTGAGTTATTGTTCACTATTTTTTGAATCAAAAAAATCATTCAATATTGTTAATGGTTTTGGAATGTCGAAGACTCTCACAACCTGGACAATTGTGCAAGCTCTCATGTATGTAAATGTCACAGTCCAAGCAGAAATGTTGTTTACACTTAGGGCAAGCAACACGGATGCCAGGCTTGTTACCTGTGTCACAAGCCAGTAAACTCGTGAGAAGCTGAAGTGCATAATGTTGAAAGAACATTTATTAACTAACAGAATTAGGCAGCGAGAAGGCCATATCCCAACGAGTTAAATACCATAAATCATGAATTGAGAATAGCCTTATCTAAATTAGATTTAAACTTTTATTTTTGAAAGATGTTTATAATGTCATAGTTTGAACTGCAATGCGAACAGCTTAGACACAGAACTACTCGGTGTATGGAAAATTCCAGATAAATGCAAAAGCAACTAGGGACAAATAAATTTGTTTCATACTTGTGTACAAATGTGTTTACGTCATTATTGTATAGTCCATGATCAATCTTTTTTTTTTTCATGTTGTGGTGAAACAGCTTATGATCCTTGATAAAGATAAAAATCGCAACCATTTTCTTCTCCTAGTTGGTTACAACTTAGAAGTCAAATGGCAAACAAAGAAGATGGATCTAATCCACAACAAACAAGTGCCTCATCAATTGGAAGTGTTATATTGTTATCTGAACTTTTATTGTTGTCTTTATGTGTAATCATTGTACTGCACATTTAAATAACAAACAGAAAGTGTTGGAATACGGCTTAATGTAAGAGAATGGCACTTACCAGAAGGTACAAGGCTTTGTTGGCAACCAAAACAAGTTTTCGGTAACTTGTAACGTGAACTATTGAGAAGTGCAAGTGAGACCTCCTCAAAAGGAGTTATTGGGAATAGATGATGATAGGATCTTGCCAAATGAGGCGAAGAAACAAGTGTCAACCCACAAATTTGGCAATCTGTAGGCAGTTCACAGACACGTGCTTTGCATCTCGGACAAATGTAACCCCCACCAACCTTCGCTTCCTTATGGCACGAACAGATAGAGACAACACCCTCTGCTGCTCTTTGTGGGAAACCCATCTTGATTAGATTCCCAACAGCAAATTCTGCTATTGCTGGTGGTGGGGGCGCATGCTCCAGTAACAAGTCCTTGAAATGAAACTGAGAAAGAAAAAAGAAAAAAATGTAGCTCATCAAATTATGAAGAAAAAGAGTAGGAAAGGGAAAGCTTATATGACATAGTTGCCTTACCTCATTCAACGCGATGGTGTAGGACCCTCCAGTCTCTTGGCAAAGATGTTTACATACAAAAACTTCTGCCGACAGGCCAATAACTGAGCACCTTATTTTTGACCTCTTGCATTTTTTTATGGTCTCCATTACATCCCCCGGATCACATGTCGTGAGAGCAGAATATAATAATAAGACTTCACGGTGACCATATGAGGGAATTCCGCAGAGATAGCCTTCAACAAGATCTAGGGCATTCTGAAGGGAGGAATCACCCGAACAACCCAATTGACTCATCAAAGCCTTTATATGGGAATCAGGACTTCCACCAAGGTCCGTTAAGCACTCAGCTACCCCATCCTTAATAGTAACTAGACCAATATGACTAAGAGGATTCTGATCAAAGAACTCTCTAATAAAAGCTTCCACATGTTTGGCAACCACTGCCATCCGGCTTGGCTTAAAATCCCTCTCTGAAGCTGCCTGTGCATGGTTAACAAATTCTAACTTCATCAGGTTCAAATGTGAATGCCAAATTTAACGAGGCAATAATAGTCTGCAAAATACATAAGAAAGCAAAAACAGTTTTTGATATACTAGGGATATAGCAAAACAAACTTAAGTTTTTTACATACAACGAATCAAACTTAAGTTTTGATTGGAATAATAATAACCAGAGAATCAAATATCATACCCTAGAGAGATCAATGACAATGTATAGGTAGCGTATGAGACCTTTCTGGATCCTAGAAGCTGCAGTCGCAGCAGAAAGGTTCCTCAGGCGGCGACGGTACTGGGCATGTTGTACACCATCGTTATCGATTTGACGGAGAAGTCCAGACTCATCTTCTTGCAGAGACTCCCATGATCTGTCCTCTGCATAAGCTCTCTCCCAAGCCTCCATATCATTCTCATTTCCCTCCTCATCCTCCTCGTCTTCTTTTTCTTCAGCCACTCGTCGCTCTTCCACATGATTGTTCGTAAAGTAATTCATACTTACGTTGCCTTAGACTTCAGCAAGAGCCTCTGGTTACAGTAACAACAGGCAAATTTGAGTAATACAGAATAAACAAAATACGGAAAGGAAGTCAATAGCACAAGTTGACAGATAATTGTAGAGACGTTGTATGCAAGTAGAGAGCTGCCATTCAAAACCTTAACAGATTCATGAAGGTACCCACAATTACGACATAAGATCCATCAAAATTTTGAGCTCTACAAGATACTATCCTCCTTCACTCTTAACCTCTAAATTTCAATAGGTTGGAGGAACACAAACGAAAAAGAAGAGTTTAATTTGCTGATTTTGGCATCAACATGACAAAACACTAATACCTAAATAATCCCGCTCATTGTTTGTATCAAATTGAATCAAGTGTAACCACTGCAATGATACTGAAACGTAGCGTTATCAAAATTGCTCAAACTGGTTGTTATCATGCTGCAGCTGTATTTAGTTAACACAACTCATACCCATTCATTCTAGGTCATCGGACGACAGTTAACATAAATTTCTCAAGCCTACAGCTAATCAATGTCTTCAAACAAATTCCAAAAACAAAACCCATACAAAAATCCCAATTTCACTAACAATAAACATCCCAGTCTAATCAAGAAAATAAGTTTACACAGTAATTCAAATTGAGACATTGTCACAAGGCACATCATATATACATACACAAAGTGGGTTTCGCTTCAAGAATTCTTCTTTAACATTCCACATTTTCATCACTAAACTAAATCAGCATTGCTAGTTGAAAGGAAATTTAAGATGCAAACCAGTTGTATTTAATTCCCAGTTTTGTTGATTCAATTCAAAAAAACTAGATAAATTCATTAATAAAAATCTGAGATAAGGAATTGGGAGGAGCGAGGAGGAATACCTGAGCTGAGATTCAGTATTCAATTAATTAATCAGTGTAGTTATAAAATCAATAATCTAACTAATCTAGGGTTTTACAAATATGTTATTTTTCTTCTTCTTCTTCAGTGGTTTCTTATTATTACTGTGATGTAGAGAATTTTGATTTCCTTCTAACGGAAGTTTCAAATTAATAGAAATAAACAGGAAAACAAATAAAACCTAATGAATCGGAACTGTACGGACATGGAATTCGGCAACGATTCAGACACGGACCCACTAAAATTTTCTTTCTTGAGTGCATGTGCAAGTTATATGGTTACGGACTTCTAGTCTTCCGATCCAAGGATGGCTCCAAAATCCAAAAAGTATCGTCCAAAGACTCCAAAGTCCAAACTCATGAAATTCAAGGCATGCCTTAGTTATAACCTGGTTAGCAATTCGTCGAATGGTAAAAATACTGACCGATAAAAATGCACGCATAAATTAACTATAATGATTTTTGATATATATATTAAACATGATTTTAATAAAAATTAATTTTATCAACAATTTTCTAGATCATAGTTTATTTCATCAATATTGTCACATGTTTTGTAGTGTGTCTTGATCATAGCTCACGAATAGTCATGACTTATTCGACAACAATGTGCAACTTGCTAACTAGGGTTCATAGATCTTACTATATATTCCAATCTAAAGCGTCAAATATTTTGCCACCAACATTTAACTCCTGAAGTGATAATCACCTGTTGTTGGAAATAGACGGTGAAAACCTACCGTTTTAAGATGAAAAGACAAATGACTTGACGCGATACCTCAGAATATTTACCTATTAAACCTAATTTTTCATTCTTTACTCCGATTCTATAATAAGTCTTAAGGTGAAATTCAAATTATTCTAATATAGAAAAAAAAATGAAATGTCAAGCCTAACGGTTTACAAATAAGGATATTCTGCACTTTTTCCAAGACATCTTCCAAAATTCTCTGAAAGAGAGTTTGGAATCTAAACAAAAACAAAAATCAAAATGACACAAAGTGTCAATCAAATTGACGTTGGATTTGTGAGAAAATGCTAATCCAAATAACGCTGAGCGTTAATCCAATTCGCGCCTACTACATGAACGTTGATCTTTTTAGTCGTAGACCCAAAACTTTAAGAGAAAACTCAAATTGGATTAACGTTAAATGTTAATATAATTTACACTCAACACTAAATTCTATGAGCGTCAATCCAAATGACACTCAACGTTTTTCTCTTGTCACTATAAAATCTACTAAATTTATATTTCCACGATTTATTCCAGATGGTGAATTGACAAGGACCTTGTGGCAACAACTTTGGAGATCGAATTACACTGGGTCCGGCTTATCTAAATCAATGTAGTTAATATCAAATATAGGTTTATCTCGGCCGGGACCGATACACTGGTACAAATTTGTATCGGGGAGATTATCGTTGAAATATCAGTTCCAAATTTTATACTTATATTTTTTTATGACAAATATTTTTTTCACACATTTTATACCTAAACCTACAATCTCCCTATGTCCTTGGCATGCTCATTTGGAACTCAAGTTTCAACCTTGAGTCATGCTTAGGGCTGCACAAACCCGACCCAGACCTTCCACCCGATCTGCACCCGCCAGTTTTGACCTAACCCACACCCAACCCGCCGATAAAACGGGTCGGGTGCGGATGACATCTTCTCTCACCCGATCCAACCCGCCAAAAAAAATTTATGTTAGATAGGGTTGTTTCATCTATTCTTATCTCTACCATAAAGGATTAGGTCGAGAGTTTTTCACTCTCTTACAAGTTGATTTCCCTAGCAGAAAAGGGGATCTGAGTTCGTAGAAAAGAAAGGAAGAAGTTGAGTTGTTAACGATGGATTGATTGTCTGTTGATGGATCTGAGGTCGCTGATGTAGTATGGGTTTTCGGCAACAGGTAAATGGGTTTAAATTGAAATTGAATTAGATGGTAGTTGAATCAGTGAGAGAGGGGTTTTTGTTGCAGAAGATTTTGAATGGCTTAGAGAGAAATCAGGTGAAATGGGTCGTGGTCTGATGGCTCAGCAATGAAGAATTACAGGGAGTTGGTGCTCGTTGTTGGGTATGAATCAGATGTGGGTTGTGGTCTCTATCTCTCTATTTGTGTTTCAGTTCAGACTCAGTTATGGCGGCGGCAACTTCTTTCTCTCCATCTGTAGCAGCTCCATCAAAAACCCTAAGGGTTTCTGTCTTCATCTTCTAAAACCCTGAAACCACTTTTTATTCGTGTTTCTAACAACAATGTCTCATCATCCGCCGTTGGATCATATGTTGCATCTCGTATGAGTGTTTCAGCTCCTATTAAACCATTGACTACTCTTGATTTTGAAACCTCTGTGTTTGACAAGGAGAAGGTCACTCTTGGTAGAAATAACGAGGTAAATCTCTCTCTTTGTATTTTTGTATTGTATTACATCTTAGATTTGATATTGATTGTTGATTATGATTAATTTTATTGTTGTCGTGATGCAGCGGTAATGTCCGAGATTGATCGAGCAGTAAAGAAGCATTAAATAGAAGTAAAGAAACGGAAAATAGAAATTGGGTGACTTTTGCAGATTCATGGGTCAAGATCATGGCAGAGTGTTAATGATGTTTCTGCCGTAAATTGCTACAGTCGAGAAAAGAGTTGGTTGGAGTGTTCAACATAGATGGTTTCTGAGATGGTGTTCAGATAGAGTAGCATATGAAACAGAAAATAAAAGTGGGTTTCTGTGGAGGTTTCGAAGATGGTTTATGGACAAAATCATTGAGTATGGTTGGTCGAGAAATTGAATAGAAGAAAAGAAGAACATTGAAACAAGATTAAGCAGTGGCTACAAGGGATGGGGTTCGCATCTGAATTTGAATTCTTTGAGCTCGAGAAAGATGGACTTGATAGCAAGAAGTAGCAGATTTGTTCGAGTAGTAGGGTCAGAGTGTTGGCAGAGAAAATAGAAGAAATCACTAAATCAGTGAGAATTGGTTTCAAGATTTGCTGTTACTGCCGAGCCATGAAGATGAAGATGATGTTGTTAAATGAGTTGAGATGGGTTGTGATCGAATGATTGTCTGTGCTTGTTTTGATTGATTGTGTTGAATGATTTGGTGTGATTGAATGTTTGATTTGAATCTGGGCGGGTGACCCGCACCCACCCTACCCGACCCGTTGAAATGGGGGATCAAACCTGATCCGACCCGTCCTACGGTGGGTTGGGTGCGGGTGAATACTTCATTCACCCGCCAACTGGCGGGTCGGGTGCGGATGGGGCCAAACCCGACCCACCCTACCCGATGTGCATCCCTAGTCAGGCTACTGTAGTGCAAGAATACAATGAGAAAAAAAAATCAGCACCTTTACGTATAATCTAGACGTGTTTGCAGTGACTAGACATTAGAGTACTAGACAAATTACAAACTCAATTGCTCAAAGAAACTATCTTGATAAAATTCAGGTGAAATTATAATCTATCAAAATTCACCTTTGCATGAACTAAACAAGTTGATATCAGATAATAACAAAACCCAGAAATTCAAAAACTAATATATCAAGTAAAATCTATAATTGTTTAACTTGCGATTGTATTGAGATTCAGAGAAGAAACTTGATAACTATAATCCATTCCATACACCATAATTACAAATCAATCATACAAAAAAATCATAATCAAAGCAAAATAAAAGAGTAATAATCAAAACCCCAACCTTTGTTAACCCAAAATCAATAATTGCAGAAGAAGATCAATAATCAAAGCTAAAATTCCTTCCTTTTATCTAGATGAGATTGACAAGAAGAACTCTATTGATACTCACCGATGAGATTGAGAAGAATAACTCAATTGATACTAAAATTACTTTCACTTTCCTTCAGCTGAGATGAATTTTTTCGGCTGAATTCCTTCCGTTCGACCAAGGCTGTTACATATCGGATTTCGGTTCGTACCGGTCGAGGGCGATACACTGGTACGCCGGTATATCGGGGAAATTTCGGTTCAAATATCGGTGAAATATCGGTCCATATATTTTATACCTATAATTTTATGAAAAAATATTAGTTCATATTTTATAATTATAAATATATTTTAACACGTTATAAGAAACGTTTTTTCACAAAGTTTAGAAAGAAAAACTAGTAATCATCTAAAATATATAGATCAATAGATTTCATACAAATTTCAAACTGGAAACATAAGAAAAACAAGAACAACTTCAAAGTTTATCGTCTAAAATGCTAATTAAACAAAGATATTACAATTCTAATCGAAATCGTTAGATTAATTATAGATATTATCATATCCATATATAATTCTAAAATATGAGTAAAAATTGAAACCCTAAAACAAGGATTTTTTTTTTTAAAAAAATTAATTTTTTTTTAAAATTTTTTAATTTTTTTTTTTAAATTTGATTTTTCAAAAATAAAAATAAAAATCGTCCATATCGGCCGTATCGGTCCATATCGGCCGATATTTCGGTCCATATCGGTTGATATTTCGGCCAAATATCGTTGGCCGAAATTTCGGATTTCGTCTTCGTTTCACCCCGAAATCCGAAATTTCGGCGAAATTTCGGCCATTTCGGCCGAAATTAACTACATAGCGTTCGACTGAAATTTAGGGATTTATTCATTCCCTTCATCTAAAATTCCAAAACTAACCTCATTCTTCACATAAAATTCCTAAAATATTCTCATATCAGAAAAATCGGCTGACTCGTATATGTGTATTTCAGCCGAAATTATCAGTCATATTTCATATCGTTGATATAGCAGTTTTTGTTTCGCTCAAGTACCGAAACCAGTAATATCGGTCTAAACCATTCGGGACAAGGGCATAACATTGATCTAAACGTGTCTACTTATCCCATATTCTCTTGTTTTGGTAGGACAGTGTGGTTTCATTTTTTTCTTAATAAAATTGGTTCTAGAAATTTACGGAGTGTTCGGTTGGTATCGTGAAGTTGATATAGTAGAGTTGACGCGGTCCATTGACTCACTTTTTCCCTTTCCTCTTGGCTCTCTCTAATCTTCGCTGTGAAGAAAGAAACAAATTTGAATATCTAATTTAGGGTTTGATTTTAATTCTCTTTGAATTAGGGGTTTCGCTTTGTTTCTGTAATAATGGCAAATCCTGAAGAGTCAAGTCCTCTTCTTTCTGAGGAGAACAAACAAACAACAACACCGCCAACGGCAATACCACCATCACAACCGACAACGGGGGAGAAGAAATCAGTGGCAACAGAAACTGAGAAAGGATATGGTGGTGGTGCTGAATGGACAGCTGATGGAGTTCCATTAGGTCATGGTGGAAGTGTTATTGGTGAACCAATTTCACGTAATCAATGGGATTCTAGTTTATTTGCTTGTCTTGGGAGAAACGATGAGTTTTGTAGCAGCGATCTTGAAGTTTGTAAGTTATTTTACTTATCGTTTTATTTTATTGATTATATGTTGAATTAGATATTGGATCTTGTTTTGTAATTGAGTGTATTGATTTGTTGGGTTTGGGGTTCTGGTGGATTTGTGTAGACATTTAGGGAATTTGATGTTTTTAGATTGTTTTACATGATATTGAAAAGGAATTGAGAATGAGCTGGGGTTTGGTTTCTTGATATTTCTGGAATTAGAGATGTGTTTTACGGTTTAGGATATTGAAATGGTCTATAAGGAGTTGAAAATCGAAATTAGGGTCTAAATCGAATGATTTTTATCAAACATTCTTTGAGAACTTGTTTCTGGTGTGCACTACATGCATTGAATCTATATCCGTGTTAGCTTAAGTTTTCCTTTTGGATTGAAGATTATATTTTTATTGCCTTAATGGGATTCTTTGTGTGTGGCACTTGGGGCATTCTATTAACTTATTCATTGTTGAAATAATTGTATTGGGGTTTAAAATCTTGAAGCATGCTATCAATCAAACTTTTTTGTTAATCAATATGTTAATTTATTGTCACTTTCCTATTGTTCTTTCTGTTTGAACGCATAAAATCTTCTAGTTACTAGTATTTAATTTTCTGGCACGCTGATCTTGGTTTTCTGGTATCGGTAGTGCTTATTATTCGCAGCAGCTGAGATGTCGTAATTCACTTATTCTCACTTTGAGTTGCCTAGGATGTTTCTGAAGATACACTTTTGTTTTTGTTCTGACACCTTTATGATATTGTCAGGTCTTCTTGGAAGTGTGGCTCCTTGTGTGCTATATGGGAGTAATGCAGAGAGGCTAGGATCGTCAGATGGAGTTTTTGCAAATCATTGCTTGACCTACGCTGGTCTTTACATGCTTGGAAATTCGCTTGTTGGTTCAAACTGGCTGGCACCTTGGTTTTCTTATCCTAGCCGTACAGCAGTACGCCGAAGATTCAATCTCGAGGCAAGTTATCTTATTTTGTAGCATTAGGTTTACAGTTACATGTTAGATGCTGTTACAAAAACGGATATAGAAGAATAAAACACCAAGTTGCTATAAATAACACCATTGAAGGATTTTTTGTTTGATGGGATGTGGATCTGCTTCCTGTCTTCAGTTTGTTTTATAGTCTCTGTCATCTTCTATTCACCCTAGCCTTTGATGGGTTATGGAACCTTTTTAGTGCTAACCTTAAGTCTGAGTATATATGTTTTGTAAGCCACAATCTGTTCTCTTCTTACTTTTCCTTATAGGTAATTAGGCTGTTGTTCTTTTCTTCCTGTTAGTTCCCATAATTATTTACGTTTAAACCCAGCTGTCTTTTTATATCTTCTTATGGATCCTAATTCAAATCTGAAAGGACCAACACTAACATAATTTACTAGTTTCTATTGGTTGAGTTTCTGTAAACACAGTCACTGTAGATTTTCAGAGTTAACTTAATAGTAAACTTGCCTTCTAGCAAAAGGTGAATGTTTTTGAGATTTTTGTGTTTCTGTTTTTGATGGTGTAAACAGGGTACCTGTGAGTCGCTAACTAAATCATGCGGCTGTGGAAGCATCATGGCGGATGAGCTGCAGCGTGAACAGTGTGAGTCAACATGTGACTTCGCCACCCACTTCTTCTGCCATTACTGTGCTCTATGCCAAGAAGCAAGAGAGCTGCGACGTAGGTCTCCTCATCCCGGGTTTAATGGTAGGCCGGTCTTTGTCATGATGCCTCCATCAGAGCAGATGATGGGCCGCAGTGGTAATGCTTGAAATATGTGACCCCTTGGTGTCCTAAATGATGTATGTCTGTCTATACCCTTTCTATTCCTTATATACAATATGCATGTTAAACTCGTTTGAAATATGTGTTACTGTTGTCTAAAGACCTCTCTCAATTTATGTCCCTGTAATCTGAATACGTTTCACAGTTCTATTTTATCTTCTGAATAATAAAATCTTGTTTGTGATCTCACTCTGGACATAAGACCGTCTAACCAGTGCATATATCAGTTGTGTGGGATTGCTCCATAGAAATGTAGTTCAGTGTAATACTGCACAATGTATTCAACCTTCAACCTTTTCTTGATTTTGGCTGATTTGTTTTTCACTTCTTTAGATAGGTCAAGTCCAGCGTCTATTTTCCTTTCACTTCTCCAAGAGTAGGTTATTTCAATTGAAAATCTTCTGACATTCATAAAAGCTTTCAAGAAACGAAACATAATCCACAAACTCAGAACCCAAGTGTAATGGTGTTTTAGCAAAAGAATGTATATGATCGTTTTTAGTCATTTTTTTGGGTTTGTTTCATAAAGGTATTACTATATGTATAAATTGGTATCAAGGACACTTCCCAATAGCCACCAATAGACAGAGAGATGCTCACCAATGCGTTTTATATAAAAGTTTACCAGGAAGAGATTCTCTGGAAACTGTCGAAATTCAGTGCCATCTCAAACACCCAAACTAACAAAGTTCCAGGTTGGAGCTCTGTAGCATGTTTATGCCGAATTGGCAAAGAGAATGCGCATGATTTCTTAGCAAAATAAAGAAGAATTAACCCCTGAAATCAATTCCAGGCACAATTTGGTAGAAAACATATAGACAAGAAACAAGATCGGAATTTTCATTAACAAGAAAAGTCTAAACCATTAGACATTACAGACACACTGACACTAATAACAGATTACCACAACAGGATTACATCATCCTCTTCTTTATTGTTAACGTTTCACACTAACACACATCATACTAAAACAGAACACAAGACTTAAGCAGAGCAGAGACTTAACCAGTAATCTGAATAGATTTGACTTCAGGCTTCTTCTCTTTAACTTTAGGAACACTCACAGTAAGTACTCCATTCTCCGTAGACGCCTTAACTTCATCAACTTTTGCATTCTCAGGCAATCTGAATCTCCTTAAAAACTTACCGCTGCTGCGTTCAATTCTATGCCATTTATCATTCTTCTCTTCTTTCGCCATACTTCTTTCGCCACTTACCTGAAGTACTCTCCCTTCTTCAACTTCTACTTTGACTTCTTCTTTTTTAACACCAGGAAGATCTGCTCTAAATATATGAGCTTCTGGGGTTTCTTTCCAGTCGATTCTAGTGTTTGCTGATTGCGAAGTTTCTTTAGAGATTTCAGAACCAGGGAAGAAAAGTGCAGAAGAGGAAGAACCAGAACCTGAGAATGGGAAGCCTTGGAATGGATCCCAAACGTCTAGTGAGAATGGATCGAAAACGTTTGTCCTTGGGTTACCAAACAAACTTGGAATCATCGACATTGTTGAGATATTCTGGTATTGAGTTTGAATTTTCACAAATTATTTTCTGAGAATTTGTGGAGGTATTCTGAATGTTTATGTTGTTTGATTGGATGGTTGTGTCGATAGAAATCATCTCCTAGATTAGATTACGAAGGATTAAGGTCTGTTTGTGGGGGTTTTCCTTTTAGATTTCTACACCATTCTCGATCGTTCCGGAAGAACACTGTCTCTTCTAGAGACGTCTATTTTGTTTTCTTTTGGATGAACATTCTGTACCAGAAAAGGTTTTGTCCAGAAACTTCGATTGACCTTTTTGACCAAACTGGACAATCTAGCCTTTTCTAGAAAGTTACAAGTTCCAATTCAACCTTTTACAAACGTCTGGAATCGATGGAGAAAAAGAGACGAACAGAGGAGAACTACCTAGAAGCTTCTAGAACTTGTATGCCAACTCAACAAACAGCTTCAAGCATCTCTATATAAACACCACTTGCAGAATTTTGCCTTCAATCAAAGTTTCCATCCAAAATTGAAAATTAAAGTCACCATAATTCTATACTACTACACAAAGCAATGGACTTCAAGCTAATTGGTTTGGATGATCCAATTTTCTTGTCAGGTCTTCAAGACATGTTTGATGTATCAGATCATGGGGCAGTGAACACACCATCGAGAAAATATGTAAGAGATGCAAAAGCAATGGCAGCAACAGCAGCTGATATCAAGGAGTACCCAGATTCATATGTGTTTGTACTTGATATGCCAGGCTTAAAATCAGAGGAAATTAAAGTTCAAGTGGAAGATAACAATGTGCTTGTAGTGACGGGAATGAGACAGAGAGAAGACGAGAAGGAGAAAGAGGTTAAATACGTAAGGATGGAAAGAAGAATTGGGAAATTTATGAGGAAATTTATACTGCCTGAGAATGCAAATGTCGATGCCATTTCAGCTGTTTGTGTAGATGGTGTTCTTACCATTACTGTTCAGAAATTGCCTCCACCGGAACCTAAGAAGCCTAGGATTATTCAGGTTCAAATTGGGTGAGAAAATGTTTTCCTAAATGTATGTATCTTTTAGTGAATGTGTCCTATAATGATCATGTAGGCATGAAACGACTTTTGTTCTGTGTGTGTCCTGTTTACTTTTTGTGGGTTTTGAGTTTTGTTGGAAATAAACAAATTTAAAAGATTTTTGATATAATTTGTCTATCTATACTGTGAGCACCGAGTAGTTCACATTTGTGTTTCGATGTAACCTAGAGACTACCTGGTTTTCAATTTAGATTCTGCAAATATTTGACATTCATGAGATGAAGCTTGTAACAAGCCTGAACAGTCAGTTTTAGGCTAAGTTTTAACAAATGATAAGTCCTTGGCTATGATACCATCTCCAGACAAACAACAGTCTGTGTTGAACTGGGGCTGGAAGAGCTGTTTTTCGACGAAAACAACGGTATTGTATAAAGATTGAAGGGGGAGGGAGCGAACCATTTAAGAAGCTGAAGGAATAAATGGTAAGACTGGCCATTTCATTTTCATTCGTCTCTGAGAAGTAAAACTCGTACTAGCAGTATGATTTCTAAGGTTGAAAGTGAGAGTCATCCTGCTGGTTTATGCCGATAGAAAAGACAAACAACATAAATAAAGCAGTATAGATCTAACTCTGGGGATGCACCTGTATATGGTTTATTTGTTCTATTCCCTGTGACATCTCTCCTGCCATTGGTGAATAAAGACCAACGAGAATTGGACCTGAGCTAATCTGAGGATGTCCATTTAGAACAATGATGAGAATTACATTGATCACTCGCTAGATTCTTTTGGGCTACAGCATTCCTGTTCAATGTGGAAATTCAGTGCAAATTTCTAGGTTCTAGAGGTTTGAATTATGGAAAAAAATGGCTCACCAAGCCAAGGACAGAAGCTCCGCGATAAGAGAGTAACGGACAACTTCATGCAGGACCTTGGATGCTACAGAACAGACACCTATATGCCATTTCAACACCCAAATGTAATGTTGTTTTAGCAAAAGAATGTATATGTTCGTTTTTTAGTCATTTTGGGTTTGTTTTAGAAAGGTATTACACTGTTTGTATAAGTTGGTATCAAGGACATTTCCTAATAACCAATAGACAGAAAAATGCTCACCGGTGAGGTTTATATAAAAAGTTAGTAAAATAGAACTCTGATTTCTCGAGCATGTCAAAATTATTGAGTAAAAAAATAAATCTGAAGCAGCTGAAGTTAAAGTTGCCAATTCTGGTGCAGTGTTGAGATTATTAGGTTATTATGTTTAGCATCTTGTTGCCGAACAGAAGTTGGACACTAACTTGCCTGCTAATTGGATGTGTAACAAAGACACTTCATTTTTTAAATCTCTCCGTACGAATTCGACCCTGGTTTCTAACATTCTCGAACTGAGTGACATCAACAGACCTAACAGATGCAAAATGCAAATGTTATTTTATCACAAGGAGACAGTAGAGTTAAAATTAATCCTCGGATGAGCAGATCAAACAAGTGAACTAAATCTAAGGCTACATAGTAAACATAAACTTTAGAATTATGTGTGTTCTACTCTTCTAAGTAAATTAACAAAAAGTAAAATATATTGTCTGTCTCCATTGGTTTACTGAGATTAGGAAGTGCAAACATAGAGAGACCGAAGAAGCTCCCCTATTCTCCTGGTGCTGACACACCTTGCTTCAGCCTTTCCTTCCTCATCTTTTTCTTGGATATAGGCTTCTTCTTCTTTGTTCCAATAGTTCTCTGAGCATAAACATAAAGGAAGTAATTCCCGATAAGGAAGGCCAACAGTAGCCCACCCACGACAAGTAGCACTATCAATCCTGGGTTGAACCCTTTCGCGACAACATCGGTTTTAGCATTTGCCTGATCATTAGTAACACATACGTCGATGTCATAATGTGATGGATGGAAAGTGGTCAAAAACAGTAATATGCAAACCACTGGCAGAAAAACAATGCAATTTAATGATTTTTCGTTTGACCTTAACGATACCTGTTTGGAGTATTTCTAATAACCTCTTCAAACAAACTAACTAACAAATGGGTAAAAACTTAAAAACACTTTCAAACAATTAACAGAAACCATCACGTTATCAAATAAAACAGATACAGCCTCTACACTTTAAAGATGTGAGCTACACAATATGTGAACAATTCATGTGTAGTTACTATCGAAGAATGTCGATCAATCCAGAACAGATGATCACTCATGGCAATACGAGTATATGACAGCAGGTAACAAACACAAACATCGAGAAAATATTTTCTGCCGATGGGGGAAATGCATGAATTTACAATCAGAAAGCACTAGAGAAAACCACTAACTAATGTATATATATACTAGAAGAGGGTTTCTTGTGTGTGTACATCAATCCTTTGGTGATGAAAACTATTGTCTCCAGAATGCCTCATGGCACATGTAAGTGCTTACAGCAATTAGAAGTTTAGAACCCTATCTTATTGACTTGCTTCAAGAGATTCCTGAAGACAGGAAAAACCCTTACGTCTCTATGGTCTACTAACATGCTCAGACAAGAATTAACATGATCTTATCCCCAACATGAAGAAATATATGATAATATGCATCACCTTAACCGTCGCGATCATTAAGAGAATCATGAAATTATAAGAAAGATTTTCAAGTTAATATGCAAGTGCCATACCCGCTGAAGTTACAAACATGAAACATCAATAATGTATAATCATATATATGCCGTCCTCTCTCTCATCTTCTATTTATCAATAACAGTGTTAATATACAAGAAATGTGACAGTCAAGAGCGCAGTCCAATTCAATCATATGACAGAAAGCAGGATAGAAAGCCCACCTTATGCTCATTGCAATCGATAAAAAAAAAAACTTATGTACGTTGCTTCAAGGGTAAAAATCAGAACTTAATTCAAGATTTACCAGTTTTTCCAGCTACGTTGTTCCACAGCAGGCCTGTGATTTTTGATGTCCTAGTAATTCAGATCACAGTGTAGGATGACCATGCCAACCCGCGAGATCATTGGAAAAATTATATCCAAGCCTCACACAATGACACAATTCCTCAACTAAACAAGGTCATGGGGTGAACTAGTTCAAAATGAGACGAATAATACGATTCACGCGTTGAGTTGACTTACCCCCAGTTTTCCATCGATCATTCAATTACGAATTTTTTTATAATTTCTATACATCAAACATGAAAGAGAACCCTGTATACTTCTTCAAACACTAAAAAATCAAATCATTTATCATGCCAAAGGAGAAACTCAAACTCATTCAAGATATATGAACCAAAATTTGACCTAATAACTCATAATCATAGATCAAAAACAATAGATCCACATCAAAATTGTACTAACACCAAAATTCATTCAATAAACAAAATAGGGTTTAAGGAAACGAAAGCGTACCATGTGGTCCAACGATCAGTGAGAATCAGATCCAACGAGAGGAGGATTGATTCTGAAAGATCAAAAATCTTAAACAATCGAAATGCTGAAAATACCAGGGTTATGTTTGAGAATTTGTACCTGTATGAAAAAACTTTGGGTGAGGAGGGAGAAAGACAATTTTCTTTCAATCCAAATCCAATCCGTGGTGGATTAAAGAAGTTCCAGTTGTTTTTCTTTCAGCTGACTGCAAAAATTAATAGGGCAAATCTCGTGATATTCGTCCGCCAACCTCACGCACGTCGCACGATTTTACTGCCCTCTTTTCTGGTTCTGGTTCAAACTCTGGTTCCAGACTTCCAATATAGTTTATTTAGATACCCAATTTTTATACGATTTATAGAAAAGATACCATTATTAGCAGACGATTTATAAAAGAGATACCAATTTGTATACGATTTATAAAAGAGATACCAATTTTTATATGATTGACCAAGAAAGTCTTTTGACTCAATCAATTCAATAGTAGCAGCATTTGGTTCTACTCTTTATTTTCTCAAGACATCAACTATGTCACATAAGAGATATCATTTAGGGTTTTGGTCTGGCGATCTACAACTCATGCAATATAACGGTACATTCACAACGAGAAAGAAACCAAGTCATGTGAACTTTACGAGGAATAAGGGAAATGGAGTCTAATTCTCAGTCTTCCCTATAGATACGAGCATGATTTTCAAAATATATTGCAAAATAAGTCTAAGCTACATAGGTTGTCGCTAGTAAAAATACCCAACTCGATTCGACCTCACATAATAAAGGAACTAGGGGTGGTCGGGGGATGCTCCAGATACCCAAAAATTCCAAAACTAACTTATAAGCAATCTTTCATGTATATTTTTTTTGATAGCCCCCAGAAATATAATGTTCAACCCATTATATTGTTTCAGTCCATTTAGACTTTCAATCTTGCTTCTGTAGCTGGCCTCAAACCTGCCTTCCCTTATCTTAGTAGACTAAAAAGATATATACATAATAGAGATTTAAGTTAGAAAAGAAAGTAGAAACAATAAAATTATATTTCATCAGATTCAATTTTCACAATTTCAGGAGAGAAGAGAGAAAATATACAAGTTAGAATCGATTCAGGAATCTAGGTTCTGTGATCGGTCATGAATTCTTATTTGAATACGAAAATTAATCCAATATAATACATAAGTTGTAGAAACAACTAATATATATCATTCCTTCGACATTTTTATCATAGATAATGATCAAGTCACCTTACATACTAACGTCATGTAAACAAACTTTATGTGTTATGTTTTCAATGAATAAGACTGTAAGAACTAAATAAAAATGGAATAGTCATTCAGTAGTTACTAACCTCTGTTTGAAGGATACTGTATTTGTTTTCTCTTCAATATGTATACAAGTCTTCAATGAGTACCTAGAGTTTGTCTCAACATTTATATATCATGTGTCTAACCTAACGAAGTTGACTTTAGTAAACAATTCAAGCGTGAGTTTTGGAACCAAACTTGACAACCAAAGTTGACATACCAATTATAACACCAGTATTTTTTCGTATGACGCATACTCGAGGATGCGCCATTGTGCCAGGATCAAGCTTCATCTCAAGATTGTGAAGCTTGCTCAGAGATGCATCAAGGTATGGGTGCATCACTTGGCTTGGTTATAAAATCATCTTGGAATTATGATGCTAGGCTTTCCCCTTGCTCAGATATGCAACATTTTACCATGTTTCTTATTAGTGGAAGCATTACTATGCTACGACATCATTATGCTTGGCCTTTACCAAGGGATTCAACATTAACAAATGTTGCATACCCGAGAAAGCATCATAGTGCTAAGACACTATTATGTCGTGATGCTTACTAGAGGAAGCATCACTGTCTGTATGCCATTTACCTGAGGAAGCATCATAGTGCTAAGGAACTATTATGTCGTGATGCTTACTAGAGGAAGCATCACTTTCCTTATGTCGCTTACCTAGGAAGCATCATAATGGTAAGGCACTATTATACCGTGATGCATACTCGAGGATGCATCACTATCTCAATATTGTTCACTAAGTCAAGTATTGCTTACTTAATCAAGGTGGCAGTCGATGGATGTCCTTTACCTTTCTTTTCCAAATATGTGGAAATGCGCTTAAGACATATATAGGGAGGAGGTGTTGGTTGGAAATTTATGAAGCTCGAGGAAGCATCATTTTCCCATGTAGCTTACCCGAGGAAGCATCATAGTGCTAATTCAATATTATGCATGTCGCGAAAGTGGGTGGAAGTTGGTATATGGCCTATACGTTGGTGCATACTTGATGCGTAAGCGTCAAGATGCTTG
The DNA here is from genome assembly GCA_023531435.1 of Papaver californicum. NCBI lineage: Eukaryota > Viridiplantae > Streptophyta > Magnoliopsida > Ranunculales > Papaveraceae > Papaver > Papaver californicum. The sequence goes on along the minus strand of JAJJMC010011502.1, from coordinate 1,217,461 downwards.
TATCTTAGTCGATATAGCATGAATGATGCGAAAACACCATTCATCCGTGTTTCTTACTCGAGAATGCATATTTACATGCTTAATGGACTTAGTTATGCACAACCTTGTATATATCTTATGAAAGTCCCTTAGCCTATACGGACTAGGCTTTGCTTGGTATTTGGCCTTGCGGATTTTGGAATCAATGTTTTATTTGCCTTAATAGCCTTAAGTTGCTTTTCCCATTCGAAATGACCCTGCGGATGAACTATGGTCATGCTTGATCCCTTCATGGTATGAGTTGGGTACGTAGGAAGCCGCAATGCAATGCATTTGTGGTCCAGCACCTTGTTGCTCATATCATCTAATTTCGAGGTGATTGTGACACTTTGGTAACTCATATCATCTGGCTCGGAAGTTCGAGGCAAGAGATGATTATTGTCACACTCGATAAGGTAGTTGCATTCCATTCAATGGATGTTCATATTTCCTATCAATCAATACGACATGGATGGCAAATGCCTGGATGTTGCACCCTTGCCAAGAGCAAGATCAGTGCATGCACTCAGCACGTAGTCGAGACAGAATTAAGGAAACGACAAAATAGGTCTGCAATGACCCAGGTGCTAGTCCAAGGCGTGCCATAGGCCTGGAAAACGCTGGTAAGTAGGTGATGCATGCCGAAGGCATCACCATTGACTTTTTTGGCCTTGCACCCTTTGCAGAACAAGGGTAATTTGGAAGGATGTGAAGCTACGTATGGAAACTACGTTTCGAGAATCATGCTTGGAAAGGCAAATCGGCGTGCATTTTCCTGATAAGCCATGAGGTTCAGTCTCTTCAGAGTGGCGCGTCGGGAAGTTTTGTCCTGCCCAGCGCATAGCGCCGGAGGCGAAATTTTCCGGTCTGTCACACTAATGCTTTGTGGGTTCAACCGACTAGTGCTCTAACGACCTATATTACTATGAAACAATGTTCCATGATTTTAAAGTATACATGGATAAACTATAATTTGCAATACTAAATGATTCATAACTACTCGATCATAACTTAATTACTCTCGAATTTGAACTCTGGACCAACATATTAATTAGAGATGTTTGACAACCATAATTTTCTCCGCCGATTCAAGTTGTTTTTCAGCGTCCTTTAAAGAATGAGATACCAGTTTGCTCTTATCCACGAGATAAGATTTCACTTCAGTAAGGTTGAATTTGAATTTCTTTTCAAAGGATTACATACTAAACAGTATTTGTACTTCTCAACAACTTTCTTTCTAGTTTTAAGGGTTTGGAAGTTCACAACGGTCTTATGATGCCTATTCGAGATGTTTGGATCTCAAGCTAAGTTGGATATGGACTTTTTGGTTAGATTCGATCGGAAGCTTCAAGGCTTCCAACGTCTCTACACAAAGATCTTGGATCTGCTTAAAGATGTTGCAAGTTGAAGTTGTATCAGCCTTAACTTTGATATTCAAATCCAAATCAATATTCCTTTTGGAACCAAAAGTTAAAGATCTTGAGTTTTTTTTGCAGGATTGGCCACTGAAAGAAAAAGTGAAACACAATTTTTATTCAACATATATATATATACTTTAAACAACGTCGGCGATGCATGTGAAAAGGCCATTAAAGGTCATGCTACTGGAAAGATAACGGTGGATATGTGATTATGTGAAGAAAAATAAAAATAAATTTTGTAGAGAAAATGTTCGGTTGAACCCTCTAGCATTGGTATGTCAAGTATGTTCTCAAACTTAGTTGCCATGCAAAACTATTTTTTATTTATAACCTAATAAAATTCGTTTCGGTCTAGATTAGATTAGATAGTAGAAGTTTTAGGATCATCCAAAATACTCTCGAACATTTAAGATTGAATATCACACGTTTTAAAGAACTTCATCAAAGGTTAATAACGAAGATTGATTTTCCTTTCAGACTCTTTTCCCTTTTATTTATCTATCTATCATAGCAAAGTAGAAGACTTTTGTAATGAATGATTTGCAAAGAAAAAATTCGTCCCGGACTAGCATTCATTGGCTAATTCGAGTAAAGTTTAATGTCAAGCTCTTGCTTGTCACAACTTAAAACAACAAACTAGTGAGAAAAGTTTTAATTGATGAAAAGAATTTCGGTTAACAAACTTAGTCCAAGAGATTTTTCTCATGGATGTTTTTCATTCATTAGGTTTGAAACACAAAAATTGAGTTTGCAAATCTAAGAGAAGTTTCCTTCTCTTGTAGTTTTTAAGGTTACTAAGTCCATGAAAATTGCGGGTTTTAAAAATTCACCCGCGTCCAATCCGCCGAGAAACAGATTGGGTGTCCACCCGCCAAAATATGGATTGGGTCGGGTAAATCTACGGATTTGGAGGTTTTGTTCACCCCTAATAAAAAGTGAATCTTTTGGCATTTGTACAATTTTTAAGGAAAACATGAAATAAAATCATTTTTTAGTATTTTTTCCTCGCATACCCTTTCGTGTTAAAACTTCGAATCAATATATCTCACAAACTAAAAGACGAATATTTGTAAATATTATGCCGCTAGAAATATTTTTAAAATACTTACACAACGAGTATAAACATGACTGCCAAATTCTTTATATTTCTTAGAGAAAATTTTACCAGCACTAATTATTGATGTAGATTTATTTGGAAAAATAGTATATAAAAATAAAAATAATCACTTATTTTGGGACAAAAAAATAAAAATAAAGAGACTCACTTTTTATGGGATAGAGATAGTATATAAAAGAAGACTAATTCATTAAGAAGAGGATATAAAAGGTTGTTTTATTTTATTTGTTTCTTTTTAATCGATAAAAAAAATTGTGTTGACGATTTTCGAACTCATATTATTAGCATCATTACCCAATAATTTTACCATTGTGCTACAGTACATTGACTACAAAAGATTGTTTTTTCAGAAGCCTGGACCCAATAATATTTAGTGGAATGGTATTCCAATCCTTGGTAATCCCAAACTTTCTACTAATAACTTGGCTAAAATAGCAGCCACAATATTATTATCTCTGCTCTATATTTTATAACTAATCTACTAGTTTTAGGGACTTTAATATGAAAACCACCGAAGCTTTTTCCAGTATGCTACAACTCTCCTATGCTACCGACTTTTTTGCTCCATTCATAAAGAAAGCCAAGCTTTTGAAATCAGTTGCCAGTTGAATATGCTGACTTTTTTTTCCTTTGCCCATAAGGAAACTTCATAAACTCCTAAGCTCTCTACCTCTTCGGCATTCAAACATCTCTGCTTAATTTTTTATAATTGGTAAAAGGAGATACTAATATTTTGAGAGGGAATACTAATCCAGAGATCCAATAGTTAAGATTGTTTTGTTTTATACTGGTAATCCCTTTTATAAATCTTGTAAATTTTGTCTTACATCTCCTACGGGTTTTTTTATTCTTCTTACGAAATTATATCTTTATTAAAAGAAAAAGAAAAAAAATGTCAATTAAGAATTTCCTTTTTAATATAACCTTGCATTTTTGGGGGCTAATAAAAACTATTTTGGAGCTACTTATTTATGGCCATCCAAGGTTAGTTGCTATGGGATGTCCTAATAGTGGTAAGAAACCATTTATACCCTTCTCATTAATACAAAACCTAACTAACCTCTTCCTCTTTTCATTTCCTTCCTTCTTCTTCTTCTTCTTCTTCTTCTTCTTCTTCTCCCTTTCTTCTTCTCCATTTATTCTCCTTCTCTATCAAAAATGGCTCCAAAAATTTATACTACACGATCAAAGAAAAGAAAGGAAAAGATGGTGAACGAAGAACCCGAAATCATTGAAATCGATTCCCCTACAGATTTCGACGATATGACCCTCCATCAATTACAGATTGCTCAAAAAAGGTAAGTTTCATCTAACTTTTATGGTTTTAATGATTACTTTGAAGAAATCATTAAAAAAAAATCTAGGGTTTTCTAAAACGATGCATAATCGGTAGATATATAGTAGACTTTATCTACCGATTATGCATCGAGTTCTTCATTTGTGAAGAACATCATCCATAATCGGTAGATCTGCTTTAGTTTTATCTACCGATTAGGACTTGCAATTTGTTTCTGGATATTTATTTAAAATAATCGGTAGATATAAAATAGATTTAGCTACCGATTCTGTAATGTGTTTTGAGATAAACCAGTTTTAGGGCTAATCTCTAATCGGTAGATAATAAACGATTATTATTTACCGATTATGGTATCTTTCACTACCAAGTTATCTGTACAAAATTGAATTTAAATCGGTTGTTAGTTTTTGTACCTAAACTACCGATAGCATATAATCGGAAGCAAATGAAGAACCCGACCTACCGATAATATTTAATCGGTGGTTATGTTATATATTTATCTACTGATTAAGTGTCCATTAATTGGTTTTTAGAACTTTATATACCATTTTAGTTGTAAGGTTTTATGATCAATTCTTTGTGTTAAATGCTCTCTTGTTAGGATGCCGAAAGTATCAAGGTGTGGAAAGGTGAAAGCTACTCCTCCTTCAGAACCTCTTCCCAAATTCCCTCCAAATTTAACTGAAGCTGAAATTCTACAAATTATGCTCAATGATCGAGAATTTATAGAATATGTGGAAGCTCCTGAGAACCGCATTCAATGGACAGAAGAAGAAGAAAAAAAAAAAAAAAAAAAAAAAAAAAAAAAAAAAAAAAAAAAAAAAAGAAAAAAAAA
>JAJJMC010011502.1:1177981-1203541 GCA_023531435.1 Papaver californicum | reverse complement strand
TCCAATTAGTTTTGAATTGTTTTTTTTTTTAAATGGCCCCCCCCCCCTCCTGGGCGACAGAATTGAGCCTCCTCGACGTATATATAGATTTCAAACCAACCCACTTTCCATATATATTTTCTTTCCCATCTCACCACCTAATGAGAGTGTGACATGTGTCTAAAGCCATCCAATAGAAGTGCGCCACCTATTATGCGCCTTTGACTTTTTATACTAACTCTTCATCTGGCTATCACTGAATGCTGTGACAACACTGCATATCATATTTATAAGGTACAACTACGAATGGTGAAATACCAGCTCGTTCCTTCCCATTAGTTGTGCATGGTTGTATGTAGTACATGGATTTACCTGTACATATTAGAGATTAAAATGGAATATTATCATTTCCTTCAATGCAAAGATATTCTTGAATAAATTAACTTCCTTTGATCCCATATATGCCAGCTCCTTATTATAACCACATGACGCCACTTTTCCAATTTTCATACTTCACTTAATTTGTCAACATTTCTTCTTATTCGCATACAACCTTGCCAAATCTTTTTTGGTACGCCGATATGGGCTTGAGACAATGTTGCATAACTAGGCCTTTTTATCCATTTTACAGGTAAAATTTTATATTTCAGTCCATCGAGTTTTATTATCTACATTTTGTAAAATTAAATAAAATTATCAAAAATGTAAAAAATAATGTGTTTACACACTTATCATGATACTGCATAAAAATCACGAACCATCTTGTAATGTTTTCATTAGTAGCTTCTTTTACTCGAGAAAACTTGGTTCGATCTTCTTATGTGCAATTTCTTTAATGATCTTATGATTCTGCCAACTTTCTATCCTCCACTAGCTTTGTATGGACAACCGTAATCGATCGGAGGAAGAACAAATAGCCTTTACTACAGACTACTAGCTAGAAGAATAGTTGTTTTAACAATCCTGCTAAAAAAATCGAAAACTCAAACAGTCTGATTAACTTTCAATTTTCTTTTTCCCCCATAGAGGAAATAAGGTCATCCGATGGTATACTATATCTATATGCCTAGTGGAACTACTTCTAACGACCTATGTATTATGTTCTGTAGGAGACATTCTGCGATCTTTTATGTAAAATATCAAGCATAGTGGTACCACGAAGATGATAGAGTTTTCTTCGGACCAATATCTCGATATTGGTGTTGTGTAGAACCAGGCTTACATGTTTACGAAAAACCAAATATCATTTATTATAGCATATTTCAGCTATTGTACCATTTACACATCTTTGGTGTAACAAAATGAGTGATACATCTCCTTTGTTGAGATGTAAACCGATCAATCTTAAACCTAAGAGATCACACAACTGTAGTTTTACCAGCTTGTCCATGTATAAACCGTAAAGGTTGACGAAATTAATGGACTGCTAGCTATATTGTTCAATCAACTGATTGAAATCTTGTATTACCGAGATTTTACATCTCGAACTCCTGCTTTAAGCATTTTTGTGCTTTGGAACTCTGCAGGAGTTCCAACCAAAATGTATTGTATTAATCAAATATGGAAAATACAGAGTTTATCGGCACATAAGATGGTCTGTATTTCCCTGGTTTTATAAGTATTCACTTAAGTGATTGACCATATTCGTCTAGGTTGCTTCAAACCACACAAGGCTCGATTAAGCATTATTGAATGCATACGACATGATGTGATGATAATTGAAAAATTATCAGAGACTTTCATGCAAATATATGTATATAGATCTTCATATATATGTGTAACAACCACGTCTATTAGATGCACGTCGAGTCCTTGAAAGACTGCCAGATTAATACCAAAGAGGTAATTGTATCCATGAATGGGAATGTGTTTCTTTGTAATCCATCTCAGGTTCATATGAAAGACTTTGTGCCATTAATTAATCTTATTTTCTCACTATGCGCAAACACCCACATGTAGCCAATATGGCTTACATTTTGGATGTCTGGACTGCAAACATCCACCCGTCGCCAAGTGTAGCACACATTATTGAGTGTTCGTACTGCAGTTCCAAAGATATACATTTTTGTGAGAAACAATTAATCTGCTTGAGTCTCTCCTTTCCAGTATAACCAATATCATTCCTTTGATGACATTCCCATGTAGAGTGTGGTTTAATACCAACATCATCTATGGAAGTATTAGTGCATACTTTGAATATGTCACAAATAATCATTGTATTAGGATCATAGGTTTCTCTGTTGCACGCATGAGTTATGGAAATTCCCCCATGTTGAGGTTCCATAGACTTTGCGGAGACATTCTCTTATCAGGAGAACTACACCCAGTGAAATCAGATCTACCTTTGATTATTCCCTTCAAGAGCACCATCGTTCAATGATTACGATTGGTTCTTTCTTCTAAGGATAAGAAAAGTATTTTGAATCAACTAATCATCACGCTTGAGTGTATTCCAGATAACACAATCGCTACTACATTTACAGCTTCTCAAGGGAGCAACTTGATTTACAATTTCAGAAGATATCAGATCTTCTGCATGTCTTTCACTGCTGAAAACATCAAGATGAGATCCATCCTGGTTTATCTTTGTGAAAACCAGGATACTTCACGCCATTTTTCAGGCGGTAGCCTTTCCTCCCCTAAACGGTTGGAAGACTTTCTCATCAAATTTGCAAATCTTGTTGCAGTAGCAACCGCAGTGGAATATAACACGTCCCCAAAATAGAAACATGACAATGGTTAAACCATCAATGCCCAGAGCATTACTAGGATGACACAACAACAACGACTAATTAACAAGCAAGAGTTTCATTTATAATCTATACGACTATAGATATACATTTATTACTCAGGTGATATGTCGAGTCATGTATGACTACCAGACTATACTTCCATCAACCTGATTAATATCTATGGAATTTTTTTTTTAAGGAGGTGGCGTTGTATAACAAGCGGCCTTAGTTCTCTTACTACGCTTTCGTATAAGCATCAAATTCGTAATCAAAATTTATGGATGTTAGGACTAAGGTCCCAAAAGTGCACACAAGCGAGAACACAACTCAATATGGATCGAGGTCCATATTTTCCAATCATATAAACTTTATCGATAATTCATTTGAAAAGGGGGATACTTATCCACAATGATTTCAGTAGCTACTCATTCTCTAGAGTATGAGGATTTTTAATCCATTGGTACCAAATTTTATTATGCGGATATTCTTCTCATGAGATATCAATACAAATTTTATGGATTTACTCCTCGTCAGGAAATATCAACTCATAACTCAAAGAAAATATGGACGTTATCTGATTAAATTAGCATATACCTCATATTAGAGGTTTTTCGCCTATGCTTGTAAGCATGTTTCCAGTCGAAACAATCGCTGATTCCAACGACATGCCTTACAAGGACTTCAATTTATGCTGAATGAATCTAGCTAGCGTATTTTTGCTAAATCTAGTAACAGAGTAATCTCCAACACCTTAGGCACTTATTGGTGCGATAATTTAGATGAAACACAGTTAATGTTAACCAATATCGTCAACGATTCTCCCCCTGATCTAGGCGGGAGTGTCTCATCAACAGAACTTCCAGTTCCGCATCACTCTACCTATCAAGGTAGTAAATGTGTACTGACACGATAACACGTGACCCAGGAGAGATAATTGATCAGGCTTCGTTTACTGTCCAGCTGGAATGAACTTAAGAATTTATGATACCATGTAAAATCAACAGTAAACTGTAAAATAAATTTTGTGAACATGGACATTATCTCAATATCAGTCCCAGTCTTGCCAAGACGACCAATAGAGATTAACAGTAATGAACGACATTTCAGGTGCGCATATCATGTCTTTTGTGCCACAACGATAAAAAAGCTCAACCATGCTGAAAGATGTCTTATTCAACCAATTATTTATGCCACCGTTCCATATTTCTCCACTTCTAGTGGTAAGGTGCTTATCAGGTCCCTAAACCTGAAAAAATCATTGTGGTTCCCATATTTAAATATGCCTACCACATTTTGCATTTTCCTCATTTGTCGTGTCTATCAATTTGTCAAAGGTAGACTTATTTGCATAGGCATTGATGCAAGTCCAATTCACCAAATTTGTGATTTTTGGTAATAGTTTAGGCATCGAAAAGACTAGATATTAACTCTTAATATCTTTTAAAGAAATGCAACACTCATTATCGCTCGACGTTTGTATATCTACGAGGCGCAGTTAAAATACGCAGCTCTCGTTGTTGCTATCACAACATATACAATGTGTAGAAAATACACTATCATTTTAAAGCTCGTCGATATGAGAGGCGCATATATTATGCTACCATAAAACTAGCGAAAACATATAAGGGCGCAAAATTTTGCCGCTTTCCTTATTGCCCGCCGTAGCATTTATATGGCGCATATATTTCTTCTCTAAATTCAAGCCAAACTATATACCACAAAATCCATGGTGAAACAACGAAGGAAATTTTATATTTTACGCTATCCAATAGTGATGCGGAAAAACCTTCCATTGTTCGTCTTAATGAAGACAATAGCAAACACTGCAAAACTCAAATATTTACCTAAATTCGAAAATCGAATAACATCGTAAATATGAGTTATTTTAAATACATACCTATTTGGATATCTCTTCGTATATCGATAATTATTTATACCGACCTTAGCGAATATAAGATGCGACAATCGTCTAACTTCTCCCTTAACAATTCCTAATCAAATAGAAATTAAATTATATACAATAAAAATTGCATGCATAAAACAATTTAAAAATAATTGAATTAAATACATAATGGTTAAAGAAAATTATTCATTTTCGTATTGTCAACCCCCATACCGATCGTTATAGAGCAATTCGTGCCGATAACATATTGAAATTTATCATCTAATATAATATTACTATGAATATATAATAGATAAATTAAGACTTCAATACGAATGTTAAGACTTCACTACGAATGTTTAAAACCCGCTCATCTTAAATTGTATATGAGCTTGGTAATCTTACTGTGAGGTGTAGTTTCCCCCCGCCATATACTTATTACCAAAAGGAGGAAAATCCCGATATTAGGATCGAACCGACAATTGTACAAGACCCTGTATATAGGAGAGTAAAAGTTTAGTATGAGTGTCATATGTATGGCCAGGTGCTAACCTTGCATATGAGATATGCATGCATCACGACACCATTTGTGGTGTGTTTGTATTTGTCATATATACTCAAGGTGGTCAACCACATCATCATTAATATATTATAATATTAACGAAACGAGGTTGATTGGATTTATTAGACTTTAGATTCCTTATTGGAAACGGGAGCGAGTGAGCAACTAGTGGAGTTGATTGAACAAAAAATGTGTTTTGATTATGTTATCCACTTACTTATCCTTTGTCTTAGGTTTTGTACAACCCTCTTCTTGTTTTCATATAGGCATATGCAATATCATAATCTACTGATAATGTTAGCATGGTATGCATGCATCACTGCAGACAATGATGGAAGTGGGGGTGGCTTACAAATGATGGTATTTTTAGAATTTTATACCCTGTTTAGATACCATTTCAGAAGTTGTTTTTTAACTTTTAAAAGTAAAAATATCAGAAATTAATTTGGATATATAATTTCAGAATAACTTCTAAAAGTAAAAATGTTAACTTTTTGTGAAATAAAAATATTTTGCTTCTGATTTTTAGTATCCAAACATCCAACAGGTTGGATGTTTGGATACACATGCAGAAGTAATTTTTTGATTTCTAAAAGTTAAAAAACAAAAAGTTACTTTGATATAAATCTTCAAAACAATTTATAAAATCAAAAAGTTACTTTGTGAAGCAAAATATTTTTATATCATTTTTATTTATGGTATCCAAACACGCTATAACATTCCAATACAACAAATACCCTCTGCCCAGTCCCTGAGTCCAACCATAGTCCCACGAGGCAAAAGTACTAAATGGCTAAATCCCACGCGACCATCAAGATCCAAATGAACAAGTGACTTGGTTCCTTTCTGTCTTCTTCTTCTTCTTCTTCTTCTTCTCCATCTTCTTCTAACTAAATAGATCTTATTATCTCGATTTAGACGAGGATCTGGTTATTGGATTTTGAAGAAAGTTTCTCTGTAATCATATTTGTTTAAGGTTTGTAGATCTTTTTTGATTTTTTTTCTTTTCATTTAATTTCTCAGATGTGTAGATGAGTTTAGGGTTTTTGATGATTGAATTTGTGTTAATTTCTAGGGTTGTGATTTATTGTTTTTGTGAATTTAGTTTTTCTTTTTTTAACTTTGAATGTTTGATGAAAAATGTTATTATTGTTGGTAATTGGGGTTTGATTGATACTTGTGGACCTTGATTGAGTCTGGGTTTTGTATAAATTAAGAATTTGCAACTTCTTAACTGATGATGTTTTCAAGTATTGAGGTTGAGTTTTGGTAGTTTTGAGTTCTCAAGGTGTTTATTTCTGTATACTGTTTATACTGTGGACTTATTATTATAGTCACTGTGATGTTTCTGAGGGTTTGTCTTTTGTATTGTGAAACTTTGTGAGAACGTTTATAGTTTTGGCCTAAATTCTGGTTTTTCTCCGTGTTGGGTGTTTTTCTCCGTCTTGCATATGATTCGTTTTGTTTCAACTTGTTAATTTGGTTATGGTTAGGTTAAGGGTTTTGTTCTGAAACTTTTAAGCTAGGTGATGTATTTTAGGTTTTCTGTACCAACTTCTCAACGTTTTGGTGACTTCTTGAAATGGATGTTCTTGGTATGCTTGATATGGTCGGACACTCTGATTTTGTTTGTGAGCATCATTGTGTAGTTGATTCATGGATTTTGTAGAAAATGAAAATCAGTTAAATGTTTTATTTACTTTGCTTCAATGTGGGTTTGAAATGTCTAGCTCCATATTATAAATGTTTTTAGGGCCAGCTGAGTGCATTTGTGTTCCTTGAGTTCCTTCTCTGTAGGCCGTCTCTGACCTTGCATTTTGTAATTTGTACTTGCAGGTTCTGATCTACTAGGGATGAAATTTCTCTCTGGAGCCATGAATGGAGGGTCACAGAATTCAGAATGTCAATTTGCCCCTAATGGTGCTTGTTTTTAGCTTATGTCATCTTAATCTTAATATGGCCATAACCTACGCACGGGAGTAAAGAATGGTTCTCTCTCTAAAGTCGAACTGAAAACATTCCTGCAAAAACAAGAGAAAAGGATCTAGATTATAGGGTTTAGATCAAATGGGAAGAGAAATGGATATCCAAGCTGATGGTGTATCTCTGGGGAGTAGACCTGGTATTTTAATGGTTGGATCTTCTAACGTCGGGAAACGAAGTCTCCTTTCAAGTACGTTAAGATTTTCCCTTCTATTTGTTTTTCTTACTTCGATTAAATCAAACAAACAACTGAATTATATGATTTTGCAATTCATTCAATTGTTTACTCGTTTGCTCAGCATAATAATCTGTTACGAGTATACGTTATCAAATTGTAACAATTTCGAAAATCTTACCTTTTGTTTTTTTGACTACAAATTACTTGTATTTTGGGTTGTATACCACTTTTTCAGTTTGTTTGAATTGATTCTTAGCTGATTTTTTAGTACATGTTAGAGTTTCTAGTTCACATCAAATCTAGGTTTACTAAATACTAATGGAAGTGTTCATTTGCGTTATTGTGAAATCAATTGATAAAGAAAGGAGTTTATTGAACATAAGGTGTGTTTAGAACTTCTTTGACTTAAAATCATGATCACTCGTTGGATTAGGGTTTTAAAATATTTCTAACTTTTGGTAAATTTTGAATTCCTAGATATTGACTGGGTTGAGAATGCAGTATCCAGCGTGATTGGTTCAATCTTAGTTCTTGATATCTAATGGGAAAACTAGATAGAAGTTTATAATACTTTTTAGTTTTTAGCGATGATTGTCACTCACATAATTTATTTATTTGACTAATTTGTCACTCACATTGCATTCTTCCATTCTGTGTTTTATCTGCAATATACATCTGGGTGGTCAGAAATTCACAAGGGTTACCTATTGTATAAGCCATTTAGGTCTGGATTATCATGCAGTAGGTTTACCTTTGATCTCAATCATGCGGCTTGTATCGTTATCAGTTACAATATGAATCAATTGGATGGTCATAAGGTACTTCCATCTAGTATAAGATTAGGTTATCTATCTGCATCAAAGAACTTAGTTGGACGATAGTTACTACCATTTTTTGTACATAGTACACATTTACGCTACTCTCTCTGTTTCTTTCTTCCCATTATTATGTACACCTTGCTAAATAAAATGCTGGAGGACTCATTTAAGGATGTTCATCACGGCAGGATTGCTCTCTATTGATTTCGAAGATGCCTCTGACTCGTCATCTGAAGCACTCTGCCATGGGTATGTTGTAAAGTTTTAATCTTATAACGATTCTGTTTAAATGAGCCCGTTCTATCCCTAAAAGTTTGTCACTTGTATGATACTTGTGAACAGATGGACTATTGATACCAAATATTACAAAGCCGATATTTCCATATGGATGTCTCATCTTGAAGATGGATTTTCTATTAAAGCACTGCCCGTCTCTAACAACTTGGCTGCCTTGGTGATGGTTTTTGACATGAATGATGTTAGCCTCATCCCTGCTTTCTTGTTTCTTTTATTCTGAAACTGTCAAAGAGAGGTTTATTTTTATTTTTTTTCGCCTTCCAGCTATCATCCTTCACCACTCTCCAGGATTGGGTTTCTCATACTGATATTCAACAGTTTGAAATATTGCTATGCATCGGAAATAAAGTTGATTTATTGCCGGGTCATGCTGCCCATGTTGAATATAGAAGATATCTGCAGAGATGTGGAGAATCCGCTGGTGATCCTCATCCGGACTATTTAGACTATGGAATTCTGGAAAATGAAGGAAGTAGTTTGTTAGGAGACGAAGAACCATCATGGGAAATCCGGAAATCATGTTTGGAATGGTGCAGTGAATACAATATCGAATACATTGAAGCTTGTGCGTCCAATGCTGCGTTTGACAAATGTTAGACTTGTCTTGGGTCACATTTATCTAATTTTCTTTGATGCAAAATTTTTTTTGGTTTCAATTAAGATAAGACTAGATTTATATTTCTTAATAAACATCTCTTTAGCTTTTGCCTTTGGTTTATCTGGTCGCAAATTTTATCTTCAGTTGTATCTTTTGAATTTTATGCACTAACTGTGATTCTTTTTGTTCTTTTTTCTGTAATAGGTTTATCAGTTGATGGTGATTCTCAAGGAGTAGAACGAATATACGGTGCTCTGTCTGCTCATATGTGGCCTGGGATGATTCTTAAATCCGGCAATATGATGATATCTCAACCCTATGCACCTGAAAAGGAGGAAGGTCTAATCTAATTTAACCCCTTAGTTTCTTATAATTATTACAATCTGTAGGAGGGTTAGAATTGTATTTAAGGCGATCTCATCATGTCCTTGCTACAGATTCATCAGAAGACGAACCCGATTACGATGTTGAGTACGAAATCTTATCTGCGGGTTCAGCCGATCCATGGGATGACACAGAGGAAGTATGGGTTTCTTCTAATGGTACAACTGCAACTGCTGATACAAGATATGATGTAGGTTCCTCTTCTTCCTCATCTGAGATTGTTATCGTCAAGAAACCAGAAGAAAAAGAGAAAATGACAAGTGATTTAGTTAAAGATCAACCCTCAACATCTAGATCTCCAGGTATAGATGTGTTTGAAGTAAATGTAGTAGAGAAAGCAAGTGGAGCAGACAAAGTTACTGAAGTAGAAGAGAATGATCATTTGGGGTTCGAGGATGTGGAGCAGTTGATGAGTGAGATTGGAAATATTCGTGGAAGCTTGAGATTAATGCCTGATTTTCAGAGAAGGGAAATGGCTGCAAAGCTGGCTATGAAAATGTCTGCCATGTTTGGTGGCGACAGTAGTGGTGATGAAGAGGTTGTTGTTTGATCATCCATGACGGTGTAGATCCGCTATAAACAAATCTCCTATGAAAACACATTTCAGACAACACAATCCATTCCGATATCAGGTAATCTTGTATTCTGGTTTATGTAATTCATTGTATAGATGAGTTTACTGATACAGATTGAGTTTACTTCTGTAGCCAATGTGTTTTATTTCTATCTGGCTGCATTTGTATTGCTTGTGAGGTGTTGAGTGAGTCTAGTGGAATATTTTTTCGATACGTAAGTTACTTATAATAGATTTGACTAAATTTCATCAAGGCTGTCTCTTTTTGGTTCATTTCAGAGCTAAACAAATGTAACAACGAAGAGTGAGTTTTAATCCCATTAAGACCCTTCAAGTTCAAACCCCATACTCAATGACAATAAGTCGATGGAGAATGATCCAAGAGGGAATATGGTTTCTTGTATCTTTTGTTCATTACACCTTGTTGCATTTGTTATGCTTAATCAAGATAGTGATAAGAAAAAGACTGGTGAGACTAGGGGACAATGATAGTGACATGATCAATGAGAAATTTGAGTGTGTATGAAGTTGGAAGTTGCAACTAACTCCACAGATATACAACCAACCTTTACGTTTAAGTGGTTGAATTGCCATCCACTCCAGTGCATTACTTGTCTTTGTGAGTATGAAAAAGACTTAACGATACGAGCTTGATTGGGGTTTAGACTTTAGATTCCTTACTGTTCTCCATTGGAAACGGGAGTGAGTGAGCAATTAGTGGAGTTGATTAAACAAAATGTGATTTCATTATGTTATCCACTTACTTATCCTTTGTGTCACGTTTTGTACAAACCTATATAGGCAAATGCAATATCATAATCTACTCAGCATGGTATGCATCCTTTGTGTTACTTTTTGGACTAAATTTTTTGGTCTACGTTAGTGTTTTTGTTGGGTTTCCCCCAAAGTATAGTGTATTCCAAGTAGCATATGCCCCATATTTGAGATACAAACACGAACCTCTGGTTAGACCGAGTGCCAAAGATACATGCCAAATCATCTTTATTTTTTCAAAGGTATTTTCAAGAGAAAAAATTATAGCCTTTAACTATCCTGCTGTTTTAATCTGGTTAGACTTTCAATCCTACTTCCGTCACTGAATCCCATAAAGCTTAAACCCTTTTCCACTCCAACTGCAGATCTGGGGAATCTTAACTTTCCAATACAGCAGTACCTTTTGGCCTGCCCCTGAGTCTAATCATAATCCCACGAGATAAATGTCCTAAATGGCTAAATCCCACGCGATCATTAAATGAACAAGTGACTTGAGGCCACGTTTTTGAAGAATATTACTCCACAGTCCACCCCCACTAAACGACAGGGCATAACTAGATTTTTCCACAATATAAAATTGCCACGTGACAAATATAAGACTTTGCATTTAATTGTGGCCAAAAAAATATATTGAAATGTTATAGATCACCAAACCCGCAATTTCATCTAGACCTAATCGCAGACTGTCTTGTCCTTGGAATATTCATGCATCACCAATAATTGTTCGTAGTCTTTTTTTCTTTTTCGAATTTCTTCGCTCAAAATGCTAGATATATTGTGGAATTATCGGCATTGGAGAAAAGTGAAGTGAGCTCCACCTTGAACTACGCCCCTGATAATTTTGAGCCCATAACTCAAGGGCAGAGTTAGTTTAGAGCAAGGGTTTTGTAGTTATACATGTAGTCCATCTGGTTTCTAAGTTTAATTACAATTGTTTTTAGTCTTTTTTAGTATAAATAAATTGGTCTTATAAGTTTATTTTGTACCCTCTATAATGGGTATAATTTTTTTTGCATCTCCTTTCCCGCAATCCTAGACCCCCTGTGATAACTTATTTTTTCTGATCAATTTAAGGCCTACGAATTTTATTTAAAGTATACCCAATAAGTTAAAATAGAGTCATGAAGTAATTTTAAAAACCTTTATCTACCTTTTTTTTAATAGTTAATGTACCCTTATTAAATAGTGTTAATTAATTTAATTAGTAGTAGTTGTTTATTTGTATTGTGTTAGTCGTGAAATTAATTAGTGTTAAATAATTATCAAAACATGAAAAGATCTGAGAAATTTTTTTTTTTTTTTAAGTTAATCAAACTAGAATCGACGAATATGATGAATAAAATATGTTAATTTTGGATTAGTGTTCTTCAATTACACGTTAGTATGTAAATATCAGAAATCAGAAAGAGAAAATATATAAAAACAAAGTGAGAATAGAAATAACATTCCTCTTAAAATAAGGGAATCAAAAATCAGAATTCCTAATCCTCATGGAATATGGTTTCCCGGAATGAGAAAACCATCACTGTTTGGGATTAGAATTTAAAATCCCCATAATGGCTAAGTCCATTCCAAATTCTATGACTGTGTTTGATAAGATTTAATTATATAGAGTTAATCATCTTATTATGAAAATAACGTGTTTTTTGTCTTTTTGTTATAAATTTATTTCCATAGAATTATGGATCATTTACAAAAAGGCATGGGTTAAAATATATATTAAACTTGATTTCATGAAAAATCTTTACTTATTTTCTCCCGGATATTGATTTCAAAAAATATACTTTCCATAAAATTATTTTCTTTCTCTGTTATCAAATACATCCTACGTAAAACTCGTTGGAAATTCGAGGAATTCATGCCAAACGAATTTCCCAACTTTCTTTTTTGGTGGGCGTAAGAACTTTTCATGCATCACGCACCCTCGCAAAATAACCGATCATTCTTAAATCAACGGACATAATACAATCAATCCGGAATCAAAATCAACGTTGAGGATGAGGTAGTTTAGTCAATTTGTACCAACTCCTCTCCTACTATTATTGACCTATACTTCGTCTTCAATATTGGGGGAAAGGCAGGCTGGTAATTTATTGTCAACTGATAAGGCGTGTGGGAACCACGTCAAATTTTGCTTAGTGTAATAAAATAAGCTCTGATTTGATTTTTATTATTTTTTTCTTCCTTCTCAACATAGAGATACTGTGTTTGGTTTTTCAATCAACAACATTTTTGGTTCCTTTCTCTCTTCTTCATCTTCTTCTAACTAATTAGATCCTGTTATCTCGATTCAGACGAGGATCTGGTTATTGGATTTTGAAGAAAGTTTCTCTGTAATCATATTTATTTAAGGTTTGGAGATTTTTTTTGATTTTTTTTTTTTGATTTAATTTCTCAGATGAATTGTATGATGTGGTGCGGATAAATTTAGGGTTTGGGATGATTGAATTTGTGTTAATTTCGAGGGTTATGATTTATTGTTTTTTATCATCAGTTTTGTGAATTTAGGTTTTTTTTTTATTTGATGAAAAATGTTATTATTGTTGGTAATTGATACTTGTGGACCTTGATTGAGTCTGGGTTTTGTATAAATTAAGAATTTTGCAACTTTTTAACTGATGATGTTTTCAAGTATGAGGTTGAATTTTGGTAGTTTTGAGTTCTGAAAGTGTTTCTGTATACTGTTTATACTGTGGACTTATTATTATAGTCACTGTGATGTTTCTGAGGGTTTGTCTCCTGTAATTGTGAAACTTTGTGAGAACGCTTATAGTTTTGGCCTAAATTCTGGTTTTTTCTCCGTGTTGGGGTGTTTATGTCTTGCATATGTTTGTTCCGTGTTTGTTTGAACTTGTTAATTTGGTTATGGTTAGGTTAAGGGTTTTGTTTTGAAAATTTTAAGCTAGGTGGTGTTTTCTAGGTTTTCTGTTACAACTTCTCAACGTTTTGGTGACTTCTTGAAATGGATGTTCTTGGTATGCTTGATATGGTCCGACACTCTGATTTTGTTTGTGAGCATCATTGTGTAGTTGATTCATGGATTTTGTAGAAAATGAAAATCAGTTAAATGTTTTATTTACTTTGCTTCAATGTGGGTTTGAAATGTCTAGCTCCATATTATAAATGTTTTTAGGGCCAGCTGAGTGCATTTGTGTTCCTTGAGTTCCTTCTCTATAGGCTGTCTCTGACCTTGCATATTGTAATTTGTACTTGCAGTTTCTGATCTGTGGGGATGGAATTTTTCTTTGGAGCCATGAATGGAGGGTCACAGAATTCAGAATGTCAATTTGCCCAAGAAAGCATTCAAAAATGTCCATTTCTTAGGAACATTAACGAACCCACTAACTTCGCCTTCGCCAAACCAATGAATTTCTCAATGCCTGTTCGTACTCTTTCCCCTTGCTCTTGTGATCTTTTCTTAAAATTCCATTTTGCTTTATCTCGTATACAATCTTATTTATATTTACATTCAGGCGCGGGGTGCAAAAGGTCCAATTTTTGAAGATGGTCCTAATTTTGATATGGCATTTAGGGTTTTCCATGGGAATGATGGAGTGGTTCCACTCTCTGGAAGATCTTATCTAGGCACCGAGAATTTGGAATCTGAGTCTAAGCCAGTTCAGTTCAATCCTTTAGCAGCAAAGGCGGCCTCTATTAGTCTATCGTCAGCCTTTGGACCAGGTGGACCATTCGGTTTTGATTTTTTCAACAAAAAGTTTAATTCAAAGTCATCTAAGAACAAAAATTCTTCTAAGGTAGCCATCATATCTACAAATATCTGTCACACATTTGTAACCTGAAAATCTTCATTTGCTTATTTTGAATTATTCCTTGATTTCTTTTAGGGAGGAAATTCGTCACACGAAGCAGTAGGAAATGAGTGGTTGGAACAAGGGAACTGCCCAATTGCTAAGTCTTATAGGGCAGTTAGTGGTGTCCTGCCATTGGTAGCTAAGGCTCTGCAGCCTCCGCCAGGCATGAAATTTAAATGCCCACCTGCAATAGTAGCAGCTAGGGCAGCATTGGCAAGGACAGCTCTCGTCAAGACCCTTCGCCCACAGGCCCTGTCAACGAAGATGTTGGCAATTGGTATGTTGGGAATGGCAGCCAATGTCCCATTAGGCATATGGAGAGAGCACACAGAAAAGTTCTCGGTCTCATGGTTTGCAGCCGTACATGCAGCGGTACCTTTTATAGCAATGCTTCGGAAATCTGTTTTGATGCCTAAGACAGCTATGGCTTTCACGATTGGTGCCTCTATTTTGGGACAAGTTATTGGATCAAGGGCTGAACGTATTCGACTCAAAAAAGTTGCAGCCAAGAAGGCAGAAATTGCTATGACAGCCTCTATGGAGACTTCCAGTCAATTGCAGGCTGTTGGTGCTAGTAACAAAGGTGGGCAGTGTGGAGAAATTGTGGTTTGGGATCCACTTCTTCTGAATCTGACTACTGGCTTGCCTTCTTCTTCGAGTGGAAGTCTGTGCTATTAACCATCGAGTCAAATGTTATGGAGACCCCAGTCTTGGTATGTTGTTCAATTGTTGTTTCTGTAAAACATTATGTATTTCACATCGAGTAAGTCCCCTGGGAAGAAATGTATCATGGGGTCTGCGAATAAAAGAGAGGGAGGATTCGACATTGTTTACATGTTGTTCGATGAACTTGACCTTACAATTCAAAAACCGTTTGTATTTATTTACCTTTGTTGTGTTTATTATGATATCATCTGTAAAATCTTTGGTGCTCTAGACTCTGTTGTGTTTATTATGATATCATCTGTAAAATCTTTGGTGCTCCAGACTCGATGGTGAGTGAGATATTAACGCCGGGGATATTATTGTGTCTTGTTCATCCTATATGTAAATTATTTTGTTTACTTTACCTTCTGGCGACATTCTATCCACTTCGATTGTACTGACCTGGTTCCAACTAGGGGTATAAATCGGGTCAGGCCGGGTTGCCTGGCCTGTTTTCTATCTCAGGCCAGGCCGGACGGATTTGAAATTAAGCTATCCAAAAGGCTTGCCAGGCCGGGCATCAACACTAATTTTGAAGCTCAAAGCCTGCTCAAAGCCTAAATGTTAAACAGGCCAGGCCAGGCCAAGAAGGCCGAACAGGCCACCTTTTTCCTCTGACACTTGATTACTAAGATTCATATTCTTATTTGAAAAATAATATAACTAAACAAGTTCAATTTTTAAACGTCAAAAAATGTAATGAAACTAATACTTAATAATTTTAGAGGATACAGAAAAAAAAAAAAAAACAAACATAAAATTCTTGTCAAAAGTATAACTAAAATTCTATGAAAATTGTTTGTTCTTAATTAGAAAAGACTATCCATGAGCTCACTGGCTTACTCCTTTACATATGTAGATTAAAAAGAGAGCAAAATTAGAAAGTTATACAGTGAAATCATATTACAAGAAAAAAAATAAAATGTTTTGGGTACTAGGTCGGGCTGCATGGGCGGGTACCAGGCTGGGAAGTAAAAAAAAGTGAAAGTCTGAGCACGCCCGATTCAACTAAACATGCCAGGTCAGGCGGCTCGTGACGGACCGTTACAAGCTTTGGGCTTAAACGAGTACATGCAGGCTCGGGCGGGTACATGCAGGCCGAGTATTTTCGGATAAAATTTACACCCCTTCCAACATGGAACCCAAACAGCCGGCACAAGACTTGGGCAAGTTTTGGTCACTCACTAAATTTTGGGTCATCTGGCACTGGCAAGTTAAAATCCCCAAAGCAGATTAGCTCTAATTTTTCAAGTCACAAGAAAGAGATTTTAGAATGCGTAGGACTGAGGTTTTGACAATTTTCATGGAAGGCCATAAGAAAGATTAGGGTTAGTAATGATAAATTCTGAGTGAACATGCAAACTTTGGATCAAAAAGGTGGTTTGGGTAATTTTTTGAGTCATGAGTCATATGACAAATTTTGGATCATAGTGACAGTTTTCAAAGTCATGATTCATATTTTGGGTCGCCAAATAAATTTGGGTCATAGGACATACGATCACAAAACTTCCTTCAGCATAAATTGTAATTCCAAATTAAAAAAGTCGCAACAGTTTATAGTTTACATGGGAGAGAGAATAAGAGTGAAGTTTATTGATTCATGTCGACTCCATAAGCAGCAACAACAACACGGGCTAACAATGATATTTGTCCCTCTCAACATTGTCAAAATTTATGCTTTCAATGCCTTTGAGAGTTGATTCATAATTCTTAACGTCGAAGCTGTTACTACCAGAAGTAGTATGTTTGGGTAGTTCCATGGACCCATCATCACTCAATAGATGATTTTCCCAATTGAAATCCTTTAGAACATTCCTGGACTCACCTTTGTATACTAGGAGAAGAAGGATCAGCTGACTATCGGACCCAGACTACCCTGTAAATGCATCCCGTCTGGAAGAAACTGCATACCGCCCTGACAATGAATTCTATTTCACTTTACCGGCTTCTTCTTGAGATTGGAGCATATATGGGAGAGGTGCTGTAATATGAATAACCTGAAAATTTTGGAACATTTTCCAAAATCAAGTTCGCGAGGTCCTTATAAGTTATATACTACTGAACAAGATCATTCGTATGCACAAGGCCGAAAGTCTCTTCGAACTTGGAAAGTGACTTTCTTAGCGTAAATTAATACCTCGTTAGTAGTAGGGTGGTGAAGAACCAGTTGATGAGCATGCAAAAAATAGCCACAGTCTCCAGGAAGAGGTCTCATTGGCCTCTGATAACCTCTACATAGATTGAAATTCAACAAAAGATGAAAACAGATTAGGAGCTAAAGGCCGTCCAGTACATTGTAACCTAGCTACAAATACAAATTTTGTGGTATAAAATGACTTGTACTCATAGGCTGTTTAATGCTTATCCTTTCAATATAATAAAAGTAAAAATAAATAAATGCATACCCATCCTTTGCATGACTGTCATCCACAGATTCAGAATCAAAACTAATAGGAACCCCGCCAGAGGCATAGAGAGGATCTCCTGACAAACAACAACCAATAGTAAATTTTTAGTTTTTCTTCGTATGTTCATACTAGTAGAAAGCTCAAGGAAATCAAAACAGTATTCACTACGAATCAGAGATGCTTTAATATAGATCATATGTTATATTAATTCAATCGACCTGGTTCAAAGCTAGCAAAACCAGGAAGGTTATTATTATTGTAGGATTTACCTGCAAGAGGGTGACCTATAAAAGATAGATGTATGCGAATTTGATGTGGTCGGCCTGATTGAATTTCAACCTATACAAATAAAAAGAGGAAATAGTATTTAATAAGAAGTCACAATGGTGCAGAAACTGAGATCCCTAAGGGCGAACATCAACAAAAATGTAGATCCCATTGTGAGTTTACTTAGACGGGAATGAACGACGAAAGATATATGAATCCAGCGTTGGATAAAATGAAAGAACTTTTTAAAGTAGTGGGCAACGATAACACAGAAGCATCGCTGTAATAGCATATTGTTAGAGACAAAGCTACCTTGCATCAAAATCAACAAAGTTTGCAGACATTAAGAGTCATTCCTACACATATATCTATAGAATTGCCATTGATTATTTATTAAAGGGAAGTGCACTAGTAACCCAATATTCAACTGTAAGTGAGTTTAACCGTAAACTCCCTCTTCATGTGTTATACAGAAGAAATACAGGCACAATCATGGTTATTAGAAATTCTAGCTATGGATAGACAGCAAATAATATCATCTACTAATGAAGACATTAACTTTCTGACACTGCACTATCTTCTTTCTGTTTCTCTAATAGTATTTTCCGCACGTAGCTTGTTCAGTTGCATATAATGATACTTGATGGAAGAATAATGAACCAAGAATAGGCAAAGTGATCATCGAGGCAAAATTAATTATTTCCAATATATTGAGTAGATAGTAAAACAAACAGAAAAGTTTAGAAGACAACAGATTTTAGATCACAGCATGCTCATACATTTGTAACTGCACCTGAACCAATGAGCGATTTCTTTGTACATCTCTCTCGAGAACTTTAACTTTGCTCACAGCTGGTTTTCCTGGTTGAATTGCAAAGAAATAAGCACTGTTACATAAAATATGAATACTTATGGCAGACAGTACGAACAGTGGAGATATATCACGAATAAGTATATTACTCCATATGAGAGAGAATAGTCACAAATAATTGTCAAACGTTGTAGCTATATGTACATTAAGATCGGACAACATAGAAAAAAAACCTGATGAGGATGCCATATAAAGTCCTTTAGCTACCCCAGCATATCGCATTGCTCCTATAGGCTGACTAATGACAACCTATGATACACAAAAGATAACCTTCAGCTTGTAAAAGAAAAAGGATTACCATTAACATGCATTTAAAGATGTTACCAAAAAGACCTCTTGGCCAATAAAGAAACCACTCAAGGATTTAAGTGAATACAATAAAATAATACGATAGAGGTACATAACAATGCAAGTTGCACCAGAAAGGTAACCGCTAAGTTTACACAACAAGAACCCATGCCAGGGGCAAATACAAGATTTAAAAGCATTGAGGGAGAAACAGATCATCCGAGTGCTTTGATTTTACCTCATCCTTGTCAATTATCCCTGTGGCTAATGCCCTATATAATTTGGAAATTTTCCTTCCACCGAGCTCAGTGTTGGTATTCTGCACATTCGGTAAGTGTTAGTCACGACAAACGAAACGCTTGAGCATAGAATTCATCAGTCTATGAGAAATGCAATATTGGTACAGTGAAAGGCTGAATGAAAAAAATATTACAAAACATTTTCACTTAACCTTTTCACGAACAACGGCTGTACCATCAGCAAAATACGCGGACAACCGAGTTTTGGCAAGCTTTGACTTTGCACAAAGTAGTATTCCTAAGGAAAAATTTGCAAACAGCAAGAACCTCAGATAAAAGACTAAATCTATCATGATTCCAGCACATACTCGTAGACTTAAAAAATTATGAGCCTAGAATCCCAAACTAAAAGCAAGTGTCAAAAAATATAATATGGCATCAAATTTTAATGAAGAATAATAACACTATCTTATCCAATAGAGAGAACAACCTGATGTGCCCCGTCCTAATCGATGAACAGGAACAGGATGTGGTTCTTGATCACCTGACTTCCCTCCCCTCCATTGCAGCTGTGTTAAAACAGTACGCTGCTGGAAAAGTCCTCCAGGTAAAACTTGTAGTCCTGATGGCTTATTTAAAACAACCTAAACCAAACGACATTCGCCACATTAACCAAAATTTATCAAAACCAAAACTTGGCACTTTATACGAATCTATCCCATTAAAAAACAAAAACAAATAGTGTATCATCTTAAAAAATGCTTACCAGATGATCATCTTCATATAGAACATCTAATAAGTAAGGTGCATCAGGTTCTTTCCACGGAATTCGATGATAAACGAGTTCCGAACCATCTCTATTTACACAACCCTCATTATAGTTATAAATAAATTAAGAAAGTCCCCTTATTCAATATAAATGGATGTAGGAAAAAAAAACACCAAAATTCAAACAATTCCATCAAAAATCAAGAAAACAAAAACCTGAGAATTGCGTCAGGGTTTGTTTCGAATTGACCGTCAATTGTTATCTGCAAATAAATAATCAAATATTCAATTCAAATTTGTACTAAGTTGAACCTCAAAATGGAAATGCAAAATCTAAAAAATAAAAATTACCTGTCCATTTTGAATCCGTTGTAACCAACTGCATAAAAGAGATAACAATCATCATGAGAATGAGAACGAGAAAGAGGATTAAGAATGTTATGTTTCCTTTGAATAAAAGAATACCCTTGAAATGGAGCAGAACTAGTGTGCTTAGTTGAGTAGAAGCTGATGAGAGTACAACCACTGGTGTTGGGTTTGACTGTGTCTGCGTAGGTTAAGCCGCCGTTGAAATCAGGCCATTCAACTCCGAATGTCGGAGAGCCTTCTTCTTTTTCTGCGTAACTTGACATTGATTTCACCGTGTAGAGAAAGAGAGAGAGAGGTCAGAGGAGCCAGCTGCCTGTGGCGAACCCAAAGTAAAATCATCCTGATTTTTTTTGAGGTCTACCAAAAACTAATTAGAGGCGACTAATAAGATAAAATAAAGTCATTTTGAAGTAATCTCAATACATCTCTTATCCATCTATTTTCTATAATGGCTAATCTATCCTTGCTTAATTAGTGTTAATTTTGATTAATTAGTTGATTAATTTGGGTATTAGAAAATGATTTGAGTTAGTTTTGGATTAGAAATCGAGAGTTTTTTAGATTGATTTTTCGAGTTTTAGTTTTGTACAATAGGTAAGATCGTGATTTATTTTCCTACATTATGTAAGTTGCCTCAAATTGAATTTCTCAAAACTTCCAAAATTTCGAACTCTTCATCTTTCACAATCGGTAGGTATTAAAAATTTATATCTACCGATTATAAACATATAATGAATTAAACTTTAAAATTTTTAACTTTGTAATCGGTAGTTTAAAGATCAATTTTATCTACCGATTATAATGGTTTTGTTGTCCAGGACTTTTATTGCAACAATCGGTAGTTAGTGAACATAAATAACTACCGATTGTGGATAATCGGTAGCATGAGAAATAAATAACTACCGATTGTATGTAATCGGTAGTTTAGAAACATAGTTATCTACCGAATATGTCGATTTTACTTAACATCTAACTTCGTAATACTATTTCAACATCCGGAGAAAAACTTGTTCAAATAAACTTACTGCATATTGTTCATTAAACATGTTTTAAAAAAACTAAAAACATCTGAATTAAACGAAACAAAACACATCATAGAAATTCAAATTGATCAATCTCATTGATCTCATGAAATTCTTCCACTCCTTGTTACTCTGGACTTGGTCCTAGTTTCAACCGGCTTCTTCTTCTTCTTCTCGTCCCCCTTAGGATCAGCCCGAAGTGGACCATGTACTCTCCAGCTTCATTGTAGTATGGGTTTATGCTTGACAAGTCTTTGTCCCTTAAAATGCACCGAGGGTCCAAAACATAGTAAGTTGTCTCGGAATCGGTTGACGAATTGATTTCAATGATTTTGGACTCCTCTATCACCATCTTTTCCTTTCCCTTCTTTGGTTGTTTAGGTAAATATTTTGGAGCCATTTTCAATGGAGTACTTAAGGGTAAAAGGAGTAGAAGAATCGGTAGATGAAAAGAAATGAAAAAAATTGATGTTTTAGTTGAGAATAGGTTGAGCCACTAATTCCTTCGAAGTTGGAGAGTTAAAATGTATTGGAGGTGCATAAATGAGAAGAGGTCACCCTCCTTATATAGATTATAGTCTTAACGACTCTTTTTTTCAAACAAGAGTGTACAGAAAATATGTACACTAAGTTCGAACTAATATAAAGAATCAGAAGTTTTGGGTACACCATAATCTACCGATTCTCACAATCGGTAGTTTAAGAAATTATTAAACTACCGATTATAATAAGTAGCCCCAAATTGGAAATCGAGATTTTTTTTTTATATTTCAACATTTTGTACAAACACAATCGGTAGTTTAAAAAATTCTCAAACTACCGATTATGATAAGTAGCCCCAAATTGAAAATCGAGATTTTTCAAAAATTTCAACAATTTGTACAATCACAATCGGTAGTTTAAAAATTCTTAAACTACAGATTATGATAAGTAGCCCCAAATTGGAATCGAGATTTTTTCAAAAATTTAAACAATTTGTACAATCATAATCGGTAGTTTACAAAATTATTAAACTACCGATTATGATAAGTAGCCCCAAATTGGAAATCGAGATTTTTTTCAGAAATTTCAACAATTTGTACAATCACAATCGATAGTTTAAGAAATTATTAAACTACCGATTATGATAAGTAGCCCCAAATTGGAAATCGAGATTTTTTAAAAAATTTCAACATTTTGTACAAACACAATCGGTAGTTTAAGAAATTCTTAAACTACCGATTATGATAAGTAGCCCCAAATTGGAAATCGAGATTTTTTTAAAAATTTCAACAATTTGTACAATCACAATCGGTAGTTTAAAAAATTCATACTACAAATTATGATAAGTAGTCCCAAATTGGAAATCGAGATTTTTTCAAAAATTTCAACAATTTGTACAATCACAATCGGTAGTTTAAAAAATTCTTAAACTACCGATTATGATAAGTATCCCCAAATTGGAAATCGAAATTTTTGGAAAACTCCTGGACACTCGCAATCGATAGGTTTAAATTTGTACAAACTACCGATTATGATTAGTAGCCCCAAATTGGAAATCCAATTTTTTTGAAAACTTCTTGGGTAGCATTTGGTCCACCTCCTTCGAAGTGTTGAGCTTGAGGAGCACTTGGTCCTCCTTCTTCGTTTTGGCTAGCGCTCTTTTGTCGTCTAGCACCAGCGGTAACCTTCTTACCTCCTCTACGACGAGGCCCCGATAGAATTATATCGTGGGCTTGCTTTGATCGCCTTTCCCTTTTTTTGATACAAGATAAAGAACAATTATTTCAGTACATAAAACGGTAGACAAAGTAAGTTGAACTCAACATATTATTAAGAATCGGTAGTCAAAAAAACAACTTAACTACCGATTGTGCATAAAAAATGGGAACACAAAATTCTATGGACACACACTCAATCGGTAGTTATATAAAAAATTTAACTACCGATTATCACTAAATTTGGATCCAGTAGAATAATCGGTAGTTTAGGTGTAAAAATAACTACCGATTGTGATCGATGTTTTTGAGGATCACTAACTAGCACATCGGAGGTTTAACACTAAACGAAACTACCGGTTATCACTACTTTTGCATCCAGTAGAATAATCAGTAGTTTATGTCTAAATCTAACTACCGATTGTGATGGGTGTTTTTGAGGTTCACTGAAAACTCACAATCGGTAGTTTAAGCCTATACAAAACTACCGATTATTACGAAATTTTTATACAGAAGAACAATCGGTAGTTTTAACCTAAAGATAACTACCAATTGTGCATGATCTTCATGAGCAGTGAAGAAAACTGCCACAATCGGTAGTTCAATACAACCACGAAACTACCGATTGTGCAATCTAACCTAAAACCCTTAGTATTCTAGATAGTAATTCATGCGATTTAAGCAATATAAAAACAAATTATGGTAAACCCCTAACCTTATTGGAGCTATCAACTGCTGGAGAGGCAGATTTTCGTATTCGGACTCCGTGTCTACTTCATCCTCATCGCTTTGTTCTTGAAAAAATTTTTGATCTCTTACTAATTCGTTAAAATGCGGCAATCTGTATTAGGAGGTTGACGACTTGTTTGATTTTGTCGAGACATCTTTGGATTGTAGTAAGTACGATTAATTGGTTTACGATTATACGATGAATTGGTTTACGATTAATCGGTTGAAGATGAGAAGAAAATGGTGGAAAATCGGTAGTTTGAAGAGTAATCGGTAGTTTTGAAATTGAGAGGAGAAGAAGAGAATCGGAAGTTTGAATGGTGAAAGTGTGAAATAGGTTTAGGTTTAGGTTTTATTAGTGAAAGGTATTTTGGTAATAATTAGATTAATGAAAGGTTTTATGGTAATTTTACATACCCCTAGATTACCCCTTAGCTTCTCCCATTGGATGGCTTTAAAAAAGTAGCCCCTAAATGGTTTTTGTTAACCCTTAAATTCGCCAGGAAAATCAAATGCTCCCGGTCCCAGGCCCAACCCATGTTCAACTAATGTAATGATTCTATTCCGGCTCGGATAATAGATTATCCAAAACTGGAACCGATATTTAAGCCAATTCCGTTTAAGGCAGTTCCAATATCCAAATTAGCCTGACTACATTGAGGCCTATTCCGACTATTTGAGGTCTACTAGATAAGATAATTTTTTTTTACTAATTAACGGGGTTATCTAATTCGGGGAGTACTTGTAACTGTTTCGCACTTTGGATAATTCTGATTGGAGGGTACAGGAAGGGAGAGACAAGTTGGGTACAGGAAATTCGGAGCCGAGCAAACTATGGAACGAAAAGGACACCAAAGATACCCCGAACTCGTAATCCTTGGGTATTTGTGTGATTCTATATAAATGAATTCTTCTTGGGAGATGTATCATGTTTTGAGTTATTAGAGAATATAAGTTTTCTTCTTGGTTTAGTTTTGTGTAACACCTCTGCTACTACTAGGGCACTAGCCAGTGATAACCATGGCGACCACTATAGACGGATAGGAAATCCATGGGACAAACTCCACGATGAGATAATAGAGATGATATTGGTTCAATTTGCAACAGTAGAAATCGTATTGGTTTGTAAAAGATGGAAATCAATAATCCTTGAATCTCCAACTTTCAATCTTACGTCAAATCTTATCAATGGGGAACGTAGTCCTTGGTTGTTCATGGTCAAGAGTTTCTCATCAACCACCTCATTGTTGGCTTATGACACTGAAGCTTGTTGTTGGCGTCATATACATCAAGAGCTACCATCTTTACACTTAAGTTCGACCTTAGGAAATAGAAACCGGTTCCGGTAGCTAGTTCTGCGGGATTGTTTTGGTTTAGATTCGGGTTGTGTAATACTTACCCTCTTATTATTACAAATCCATTCACCGGTTTTATACACGTATTACCCATAATGAATATTGATCCAGGCCTCCAGATCAAAGGAATCACGATGCATGTATCAAAATCAGAATTGAAAGAATCTGTGAATTGTGATAAAAGTTTATTCAAACAGATTAAAAGATTACAAAGAGAGAAATAAGCTTTTATACAGCTTCATTACAGAAAGACCTGACATAATACAGCT
>JAJJMC010011502.1:1111463-1147981 GCA_023531435.1 Papaver californicum | reverse complement strand
CAAATCTTCTCTTTTAATCCCACAATTCTCTCGAGAATATTCTTCCTGTTTTGATCTGATCTTCATTCTCGATTCATCATGGAAGTTAACTCCGGAACAGAATTATTGTTTTTTTTTCCTTAAAACAATCGAGAGTAATATTTGGTGTTATGTCCAAATCTTGCTAAGATATTTTCAAACCGAGCCGAGAGTTTTTTCTGATTTTCGTGAATGTGTAATATTCATCGGATATCTTTGATTTTATTTCCTCGAGAGATAAACCTAAAAGATTAGTTTTATACGGGTCTCAACTGTGTATAACTCATAAATGGCAAAAGGATATCTTGTTGAACTCCTTGAATATCTCTAACGAAATTCTCACAGATTGACCAAGAAGAATTCCCGCCTAAATTTTGGATTTGAGTCCCAAATGTTGTATCTCCAGTAATGAGTTCCATAAATTCAAAAATTTATGAACCATCTGCTGGAACACATTAAGAAGTGAGTTTATTCATCCCTAGTTTATTTTATATATAAACTGATGTAATCTTAAATTGCTAATACAAAAATCCATAAAATGAACCCAAGTTATAAACACATTAGGGTTTTAATCCTATCACCAATGTTAATAACAACTCAGTAGAAAAAACCCAATACAAAATAGTATAACAAAACCCCAACAGACAATAATATAGTAATATTTACTTCTTCCCAACAGATTCACATATTAGGGTTTCTCTTGTATTTTACTTATAATGATTTATACATGATTGTTGTCTATTTGCAGCAATGTGTATAAGGGGTTTACTTGAATATCTCGGTAACTAAAGATTGAAATGCCAGATAGTGATTACTAGATTTAATCTTTAATTAGAACATTTACATACATGTAACAATAACTTTATATAAAAAATTATTCGTTTCAAGCCAATATAAAAAAATTTAAAAAAATTATTGTTGATTTTAGAAGACCCTTTAAATATCCGGACCCGACGGGTATTTAGATTTTTAATCGGGTCCGGTTCCGGGTCCACTAAATTAGGAACCGGACCCGACTTTTTTAATAGGGTCCGATTCCGGGTCCATTAATACCCGGGAGGAACCAGACCCGTTGACCCCCCTAACATACTCTCATGGTATCTCCATCTCTATCAAAATCCCTAAGGATGTTGTCTTTGGTGTACATCATTGACCCTTCCGAAGTCGGATACCTTAGGGGAGAAACTCAGAAAAGGCGAACTCAACTTCCTGTTGCGGCTACCAGCAGATGCGACTTCATGCTGCACAGAAAAAAAAGTAAAAAAATAAAAAAGAAAGATAAAAACGATAATTTAAAAACCAGGCAACACAGTTGGTAATGAAATATTCCAAATTGAAAATGGTGCAACCACTTACAAAATTAAATCCTATCAGAGAACCATACTCCTTGTTCCCACACAGGAGATACACTTCTTCCATGCATACTTGAGAATGCGAGAGCGTATCATCCCATCTGAACGTAGTGGCTTGCCCTTCCATTGTAGTCTCCAATTTTGCTCTAGATTTCAATAGGCTACCACTTGGGTGGCGCCCATATACGTCATGGTGGTAAACATACAACTGGGTCTCAGATGCGATCAGATCACATTTTTTACACTTATATGCACCACTTGCAGCTGGTGTACTCCTAACACCGGGTCTTGTAACCCCCCAGCTGGGTTAAAATGGTGGACACCCTTAGAGGCCAAATGCTTAAAACTTGTCAACTACCTACGGTTGCGTACAAAGGGAGAATCAAACACATCGGGTCTTCTTCATCTTCACCCTGAACATCAGCTGTGAAGGGTACACTACTATGAACATGATCCACTGATAACACAGAATTTCGAAAAATAAAGTTTCATTTTAAAATTATAAAGACACGAGGAAAATAGTTTTACCATCTGCTGGTTCCTGATCATCTTGCATGATCCTTTCTCCCGTATTACATGAACCTTCCTGCAAACATGAATAATGACAACAATGTCATGATAGTTAACCAATGCTAGACACAGTTTCTTAAATCAAAAATAAATGCAAAAGATCTTAGGACAAAGTGGACCTGATTGTTAATGTGGATTTTTTTCATCCCCCACTTCTGCTTCAACTTTTTAAAGCCATCTCTTACTCTTCTCGACATCTGACACTAAACACATTCAATTTTAACATCCAAACTGAAAACTAAAACGATAAACAACAATCAAGAAGAAAAAATAATTCAAATTCTTACTGCAGTGGGAGGAGTAGAACCACCTCCACTGCTTTCCGCAGTTTGTGACGTGATTGGTGATGATGGTGATAAGAACAATGGCGACCCACCATCACAAAGAACACAACTAGGGATGTTTTTTACCTCCACAAATAGCGAAGAAATATGTCGAAAGACATCAAAATAAAAAGAAAATATGTTTTATTCGATTAACTATTAACTAAAAATTAAAAAAAAAACGAAATCTTGCTTAGATATGGTCCAAAAGGAACGAAGAGGATCCATTATTCTCACTTGAAAAAAAAAATGAGACAAAAGACCAAACGCCAAATGTTCAAAGAAAACAGATGAGCATGCACTAACATCACAGTGAGACAGTAGATTTATGTTTTGCAATGACTTCAGGACAGATCCTAGACTTCTGTTATCCCCTTTTGAAAACAGATCCCAACCACTCTTTATACATCCCTACACAAATTCTGGTCATTCTTTATCTCCTTCTCAAAACAGATCATAACCATTCTTTATCTTTCCCAAAACAAAATTCAAACAGTTATAAAAATAATACAATCGAACCATATAAAACTAAATTGGACAATCAAACATAAATTAGAAAAAGAAAAACATGTGTGGCATAAAGGTTATGTCGTTCAAACGTATAATAGTTGACCTTGATATAGTTCCAACATCTACTGTTTTGAATTTCATATCATGTTGTTAATTAAGGTATATTGGATGATAATGACAACGATGATGGAATCAGAGGTTTGAGTCGACATACCCAGACTTTATAAGTTGTTTTTCTACTTTCAAATTCTGCAATTTAAGATTGAGAAGCAGAAAACGCAGAATTCGCAAACCCTAAATTCCCTTCTTAAAAAATAAAATAAACAAAAATTTAGAATCAACAACAAGAATTCTTACAAACCCTTGTAATTATCTACGACAACACACACAGCAAACCCCACCTTCTTCACATGCGTTCTAGTTTTTTTTTTCTTTATCTCAAATTTGAACAAATACCCATATCTCTTTTTCTAACTCCCTTCTCTGCGACAGTTTTATCTCCATATCACATACTCATAATTCATGTTCTTTACTCAACAGCAACAATCCCTGATTCAATCCCATATTTCTTTACTTCTTTGTCAGCTACCCAACACTGCTAGAGACTGAAACGCATGTTCTTTGCCTTCTCAAAAGATATGTCAATCAAACACTATTTTCTCAAAACATTATCTTGTAGTAGATGAGATTGATGTTTCCCCCGCAATCCCTAAATCAAAAACCCTAAATTCGCTATGCAAACACGAATTAAAGATACAAAAAAAAAAAAAAACAGTTTTCGACTCGATTATGATTTTAAAAACATCATACAAAACTTCTAACATCGATTGTTCAAATTGGGAAGGATACAGAAACTCTAGACCTAAGAACCAAAATTTCATACAGAACCAAAAGAAGGATAAAGACTGTAGAATGACGGTGAACCAAAATTTCATAAAATGGTAACGCTTGTGAGGGTACCGAATAGACAACGAACCGTAAACGTCGGATTTAAAAAATGGAATATCAAACTGAGAAGGAGGAGAGATCCTGACCATTAGATTAAAAATATATCACAGTGAATAGTGAGATGAGAATGGGAAAGATCCTGACCACTACTACCAAATGGTGAATGTATCCTGGTCGTTGGGTCTACTAGATTACACTTGTGTTATGTAAGTATAGATGTATCTGGTTTCATCCTGTATATTTAGATGTTAGTTTATTTTTATGTTGAAGGTGATGGTGGTGTTTGGTGTATTTTGCTACTATTGAAGGTGGTGTGGTGGCAGTAATGTGGTGTTTGTTGAAGTTGAAAATGTTGGTAGTGGTGGTGGTTGTGCTAGATCTTTTGCTCAATCGATATCGAGTAAGGGGGGAAACTAATGATGAAGTTGTATTGCGAGATCGAGAATAATGGAGAAGATCGAAAAGGAAAGCTTTTGCTTATGGAGCTCCTTATGCAATCTTGAAGGATTTTTCGATTGTACGTATGGGATTTTAAAAATATTGAGACAGGCTACTTCATAAAAGCCGTTGTTAAATTTTAATTGAATGTGAAATAAAATAAAATTAATAGTTTTTTTATAGATTAATTTTGTTTACATAAATAGGTAATTTCTTAATCTCAATTTTAATTATAAAGTAATATTAAATAAACAAAATTACTCATTTCCAGTCCATTTTCTTTCATAATAGCCCCGATCCAGATTGTAGAGAAGATTGATTTTGGTGTGAGTAGAAAAGATTGAATCTGGGTTGAATTTATAGGGGTGGATTATTATAGCCGTTGAATTTGACCGTTGGGATCAGACCGTTGTCGAGGCATATTGAGCCGCTCGGACTTGAACCGAGCCTCGGCGCAACCTAGGCCGAGCGGCTCAATATGCCTTGGTCGATTCAGTACACACAATTTAGCCAATTTCCCACTGCCCAAAAATCGAGTTTGCATATCCACCCAATGCCCACTGGAAATTGCTCTTATATTTATATTTATTTGTATAATATAAAATTAAAAGAAGTAGTATTTGTCTTATGATAAGACAAAGTACTGACAAGATCGTCTTAACACAAAGGACGAACGAGATCGGATGCCTTCCAACGGCTGTGATTATGCCTCGGCCCAGCAAATCTGTAACCTCTTCCATGACCCGTGTATAGCTGTCTTGGTATGTTTTCCTAATCGGCCACCAACTAAAATTTGATCGGTTTCCTAATATATTCAATACTCTAATAAAACCTGTTTATATTTTATGAGATTTACCTATCACAAGTTCTAAACATAAATCATCTAAAAATCATATCAATTTGTCTTTCTTATAATGGGATTGTCGAAGCAACAACTCCAAGAAACCCAACCAGCAACAATTTAATATTAATCCATTATAACTAATTTATTAATTTATCTCGTCATTAATATGTCTGCTCGTGGTAATTGTAGCTTTGTGTAAACAGAATAATTTGCAGTTAGACAAGCAACTAATTTTTAAAGAAAATTCTTTTAAGATGCACGATCTTTAGACAAAAAAAAAAATACGTCAAAGAGAATAAGAATTAAAGGAACGTCAAAGAGAATAAAAACTAAAGGAACAACCGTCAAAAATTGCTCTACCCAAAGTAAATTTTATAATAGATGAAGAAATAATATTCAGTTAGATTACTAATAATAGTTTGTCCATTATTGCAATTTCCTTTTAAAATTTTCTTTACAGGCACGATCGTTATCTCATAGAAACGTCGTTAAAGAGAACAAGAATTAAAGGACAATCAAATTGAATAATAACAAGATAATAATACTCTCCAAATTGAACAAGCATGATGTTTAGCACCACCTGTTGTTGAACAAGTAAGTAGTTGCTTATTACCGTTTATTCTATTGTAGATTGATATTTTGTTTCCATGACCGATTTAACATTAATTTGTATTTGGTAGGTTACAAAAGAATTATGTCATCCTAAGGGACCTATTCAAAATTTGTGTTGAAAAGAGCTCATGTAATATCAATTTGTCAATTTATAACTGCCTTTAATGTTTATTTAAATAAAATTAAATCAAACTTCTAATAATACACAATTATTGTAATTGACAAGAAAGAATGAAATTGTCACAGCAACAACGTCGCAGTCGAGAGTTAAATCAACCCCAAGAAATGCAGCCATCAACAGTAAAATTCAAATTCATAACTATACTACTATTTTGTAAATAGAATAACATGCACTTATACCAGCAAGTAAGTTTTTGGGGTTTAATTTTCAGGAGGCACAATCTTTAGCTCTGAAAAAACATCGACAAAGTGAACAAGAATTAAATGAACAACCACCAATAATTGAGTCTTCCATGGTAAAATTCTAAATCACATTTACATTAATATTGTTGAAGAAGTAATATTCAGTTAGACCACTAAGAAATTGATCGTTTAAATTTCTTACATGCACGATCCTTATCTCAAACAAATCGTCGTCAAATAGAACATCAATTACAAGATTTCCAAATTAAACAAGCACCTTCTGAAAGTGAACAACAGTGAATTCAGGATATGCTGATTCAAAAATAAAGTCCTTAAAATGAACAATATTTAAACGATAAACAAATTCAACAAGAACGAGATAATAATACTCTTCACCAGCCATGTGTTCAGATAGAATGCAGAGAAGCACGTAAACAAGCACGAAGCTTAGCGCAAAAAAAATATATATAGAGAATGAGAAAAACAATAAAAGTTACGTCAAGGACATACAATTGAACATCAATTATAGGATATGCAGATTGAACAAGCACCCTATGAAAGTGAATAATAATTAATTCAGGATATTCCATTTAAAAATCAAGTTTTAAAAGTGAACAACATCTAAACGATAAACAAATTCAACAAGAACAAGATAGTAATACCCTCCCCCAGCCATGTGTTCAGATAGAATGCGAAGAAACACGTAAACAAGAACGAAGCTTAACGCAAAAAAAAAACATAAGTAAATTAAAAAACAAAAAAAGCTATGTCGAGAACATACAACTGAAGCCAATGAAAAAATATAAAAAAAGGTGGATTCAATACTGTTTCAGGTAAGAAGATACATATAATTAATGAGAACTATTTTTATCAATGATTTATCTATGACCTTTATCGATTTTATTAAGAAAAGTCTTTCCCATTGCAGGGTACTCTCCACAAAAATAAAATAAAATAATCAATCCCTTACATATAGCAGACAAAGAGCCAACAAATCAAGATCTTGATGCTGCCTATGAGGATCAAGTATTTTCCTATGCCAAAAAACATATTTATTTATAATTAGTTTGTAATCCTCATGTTTTTTCATTGTTCTAAATTTCGAAAATAATTTCTTTAACTTTTCATTCATTACAGATGAATATGTCAGTGATAGACACATTTTAGTGTCTAATTTGCACCTTAATTTCTAATGAGTTAGTATTCGATTTTGTGTCTATTACGTGTTTTTATGCTTTTGTAGGTACATTAGAAGAATAAAGATTTGTGGAAAAATTGGCTCAAAAAGTGTTAAAGGCACCCGGGACAAGTTTTATTGGCACCCCAAGAATGGATAAGGGATACCCTAGAATCGGGCCGAGTTGAATCGGATCAACTCAGCGAGTTGGATCGGCCCGAGTCACCAACTCATCGGGATCTTCCTGATACACGAACTGTCAACTAAATCAACGTGAAAAATGGGTTTTTTTCGATTCCAATTTGTTCCAAAAGCTACAAGAGTTCAACACAAGATTAAACACATCGATTTGGAGTGATTTACGCCGGAAAATATTGTGCAATCGTGAATTTGGACGGAAAAATGGAATCCGGCTTGGAATCGGATTTGTGAAGATTTGGATAGATTTTAAAGAGTTCTATTAGGTTTAGAACTCTCCCTAGGGTTTGTAGAGCCTATATATATGAAGAGAAGCCAAGAAAAATCAGGACGGAGGCCTAGAGATCGATTCAGAGAATTCCGGCAACTTCCGGTCGTCGCCGGTAACTGCTGCTGCACCGGCCGGCGAGTTCTTCACCCAGCCATCACCCGAGAAGAAGACTCTGTAACATTTATTTATGTTGCTGATTCAAACTTCTCCTGTTACCTATTCTTTTAAGCCTTTGTTGCTTAGAAACACTTCTGTAACGGCTGAACCCTGTTCTTCAACACTTATAAATGTATATGTTCAGCTGTTGCACTATTCTTTAACCTTGTAATCAACTTTTTGAGCAATGAAAAGGTCTTTTGAGCAAGTTTTCTCAACCATGAGCTAAGTCTATTTACTGGGATGATGGATAAGGTACTTTTCTCAATTTTATGTGATTTAATTATTTTCTAATAATTATTTATAATTCTTTTGTTATTAGAATTGCATAGTTTTAAATAGTGAAAACGGTTTTCTTTCAACAGTCGTGCTTTTGCTTGATGGATTATGCTTGGTTAATTAATTTTGATAGTCCATGCTTGTGATTTACCTCTGTTTGTTAGCATAACAAAATCAATTTTGGCAATTACTTGTGCTTCAATTAATTTAAAAAGAATTATCTGATTAATCACATAGGTTGTTAGAATTACCTGATTCCTGATTCCTGGTCCTTTTAAAATTATTCAAAAATCATCTTTAGGTTATTTAGTCTTTTTCATACTCCTGGAATTTTCTAGAGTTAATTTAAGTCATTATTTTCTAAGATCATTACCTTTACAAGTTCGAGAAACGATCACCTTATTTACCACTATTAAAATTACATCAGTCAGCAATGGGAACTAACATGCAGACACATTCAATCTGTGCACCATCCGTTGTAGATGAAAATAAAATGTGATATGCTAACATTTAACACTATTGTTAAAAAGCTTAAATTTTATTTGATTGTTGTTTTAACGATTAATTAAAAAAAAACTTGTCTATTCCTGTTTCGCATATAATTTCCGATGAGAACACTGATTATGAATGTTTCTCGGGTGAAGATGCTTATAATGAATATCAAAATATACCTTCAGTTATTAGAAATGTACCTGCGGTTAATGAGTATGGAAGAAATTATCTTGGAAAGATGAACGTACCATGTCCATTTTGTATCGTGTTGCATTGGATTGATGAAAAACTATATGAGATATCTTTCAAGAATTCTGAATTCGGTAAATGATGTCGTATAGAGAAAAAGTTAATATACCATCACTTTGTGTACCTCCTGATCAGTTGAGAGAATTATGCGAAGGAAATGAGGATCGTTCAAAATTTTTTCATAAAAATATTAGAAGTTATAATGCTGCTAATGCATTTACATGTCTTGGTTGTAACTATGACACAAAGGAAAAAAGTGGAGGAGGTCATTAGTGTTTTTGATACATAGTGAATTGCGACATGATAATGGATCTTTGACTCCAAGAGAGGGAGACGATGCTATTTACTCGCAATTATACATATATGATCCATCTCATGTATTGGCCATACGTGAAAAAAGAAATCCAAATCTAAGTCGAGAAGTACTTAAGATAATTCAGGATACATTGTTGCAACATAATGTTTTCATTCCAAAGTATCGACAGGCATACAATATATTAAAAGATAGAGAGGTGTCTTCTGAAAAAATTGTACATGTCTCTCTGCATTTTAATGAGAATTCTAATCAAAGACGTTATAATCTTCCAAATGCGGAAGAAGTATCGTAATCGTACCTGAAAAGCCCAATGATATAACAATACCTCGCGATATTTTATTACATCTAAAATCTGGAAACATATTTACAAAAATTAATGAGTGTCATCCTGCATATCTACCTTTGCATTATGTTTTATTATTCCCTTATGGTGAGCTAGGTTAGAGCACTGAACTTGCAGAATGGGATGGTAAAAATTTCACCGATTTTTTTTTATCTCAAATGCAGTTTTACAGCTATTGAGTATTCAACAATATTGAGAGGAGCAAAACTATTCCAATAATTTTTAGTAGAAGCATGGGCTTCGATTGAAAAATGTTGTCTATATTTTATGAGAT
The DNA here is from genome assembly GCA_023531435.1 of Papaver californicum. Lineage (NCBI taxonomy): Eukaryota > Viridiplantae > Streptophyta > Magnoliopsida > Ranunculales > Papaveraceae > Papaver > Papaver californicum. The sequence goes on along the minus strand of JAJJMC010011502.1, from coordinate 1,138,248 downwards.
TTAACCAAAAAAAGTTACGTACAGTTCAATATTTTTTCATAATAAAGATGAAAGATGTTGGGATAACGCCTAATGAAGAAGGTACACCATGCATTTTACCATCATCACATATTGGAAGTCCAAAAAACATGTATGAAATATATCAAGATTCAATGGCAATTACCCATTTTAGCCATCACCCAAATATTTTTCTAACAATGATCGCTAATCCTAATTGGTCAGAACCAAGATGAGCTTTTACCCAGTTAATATGCCTTTGATCGTATTGATTTAGTGGCATGGGTTTTTGAATTGAAAAGAAAAGCGCACATGAATAAGATAGCTAAAAACAAAGTGTTTGGAAAAGTTGTTGGTCATGTGCACACAATTGAATTTCAAAAACATGGATTACTGCATATGCATTTATCAATATTTTTGGAAAAAATCAGAAAAATACGTACAATTGAGCAAGTCGACAAATTTATATCAGCCGAATTTCCGGATGAGAAAAAAGACCCGATCCTCTTTGGTGGTGGTGTTGCTGGATGGTGGTGGTGTTGCTGGCTGGTGGTGGTTGGTAGTGTTGCTAGTTGGTGGTGGTGGTGGGTTGGTGTTGGTAGAGTTGCTGGTCATAAGAGAACAAAAATTGAAAGTGGAGTTATTTTTTGTTTTTGTTAGGATGACTATTAAAAATTTAATTTAGAGATATCATGTTAAATGAAGTTTTTATGTTACTTTAGTTTTGATGAGTTTTTTGTGAACAAATAATGATATCTTTGGGATTATAACCCACAACCTATTTAATATTTAGGACAAAAATATTAATTAGTATTTAGTACTTTGATCCTGGGAAAACACTTCTGTCCCATACTCCTGGATGAGACTAAAATGCCGCAATCTAGTCAGGCAAATTAGTGGAACTAAAACCGGACCAGTAAAAATTTGGGTCTATAAAATTCTCCTTCTGACCAAAGTTTTTTTTTCCAGAATAAGTCTTAGGGTTTAAGAAATGCTTGATAGGCAGAATCGTCTGGTAGTTCCTTTTTATTTAAACCTCTCCCCGGGACACAAAAAGTTTGGATTAGAGATTTTCTCGAATACTTTGAATTCATTTTTGACATAATTAACAATTCCTCTTTTTGAAGGAGATTTGATGGAGATAATAGAATCAATTGAAGATATTAGGTTACAAAATCCACCAGAGGAGGAATTCACATCTGCTCATCTTACTTGGACCAAATATGGAACTTCAGAGCACCATGATGATGTAGCACTTATTCCATATGATAGAGTTGATTCATTCATAATTGGTGAGTGTTCTATCGCAGAATGTCCAACGCGGTTTCATATTGAAAAAGGAAGAAAACGTACCAGAGGGAGTTTGACTAGTTACAATAGTGATGAATATCTTGAATACCGCCTGTAAGTACTCAACCTCATTTCTTCTCTTTCTGTGTTTATGGTTAAATACACAGCGTTTTCTTTCCATGTTTACTGTAGCTTAATCACTGGATAGTCCCTGATGAAATTAAATTGTGGGAAGTGAAATGCATTTTGAAAGAAAGATTATATATATGTAACAATTGAAAGGGCAAGTATGTTGGTTTTTAATAGTGTGGTGAGTGTGTGAGCTGTTTGTGCAAGTGTGAGTGATATGTTGATGATTAATTCCTTGTTGATGAATGTGTTTGTTGTTGAGGTGTTCAGTTCAGCTTCTTGCATATGTGGTTGCTAATTCATCTACAAGGCTACTTTATTTCATCAGGGAAGAGTTATGGATGATTAATTCTTCGGTTTGTTCACTACTGTGGACAGTTACTTCTCAACTTCATATGGTGCAATACTCTTATTGTTAACATTTGGTAGTTTTTGTGTGCTTCTTGATTCCTAGTTCCATGATTAGCATGTGTGCATATGCAAAGACAGGAGTGTCTATCTTTACTATATAGTGTCCTGTAAGTCTGTATCTCTGTTAATTAGAAAAAGTATTCAAAAATGCAGATCTGAAAATCCATTAGTTTTAACATGTATATCAGGAAACTGACAGTGTGTATGTATACCTTTGACATTCATCATACGATAATTTGTCTTGACAATACTTCATAGGAGACAGTTGTTATGAATGAATACATATTTTTATTGGTTTTGGGTTTTCGAATTCTGGAGCTTATAACTGCATTAAAGAGTATTGGGTGCCACCAGATGTTTTTCCCTCATGTCAAGAGAGAACTCTTTTGTATTGATCTTTCGGGATAATATTATCTTCACATATGCTAGATGCTCTACTTGATTTAATGAGTCATTTCCCTGCAGATACTGGTGCTCATTTGGTCCAGAAAATTATGGAGAGGGGGGAGAAATATTGCCTAGCAGGAGATATCGAATAAACACTAGAAATCGAGCTGCTAGACCTCAATCGATGAGGGGATGTACTTGCCATTTCATAGTGAAGCGTTTATACGCTCGTCCATCAGCTGCACTACTTATATACAATGATAGACGTCAACATGTGAACAAGTCTGGATTTGTTTGCCATGGCCCACTAGACCGAGATGCTATAGGTCCTGGTGCAAAAACAGTTCCATATATTTGTGATGAAATCCAACAACAAACAATGGCATTGATCTATCTGGGCATCCCCGAGGAGAATATATTGCAGAATCACATTGAAAGTGTTCAACGCTACTGCGGTTCAAATTCTAAAGTTACTATGTCAGCATCAGAGTATGTCCGTAAAATGGGGTTGATTATCAGACGGTCAACACATGAGTTGGATCTTGATGATCAAGTTAGCATCAAATTGTGGGTAGAGAAGAACAAGAAATCAACTTTTATATATCAAGATGCATCAGATACAGATTCGTTCATCTTAGGGATTCAGACAGAGTGGCAGTTGCAACAAATGATCCGTTTTGGACATCACAGTCTCATGGCTGCTGATTCAACATTTGGCATCAAGAAGCTAAAGGTAGGGAGTAAAAATATGCAGTTTCTTTACAACGCCCTGGTATTAATACAAACTTATGATCAAATCTTTTATTGATTGTGCTTATTGTTGTGGCAGTATCCTTTGTGTACACTTCTTGTGTTTGACTCAAGACATCATGCTCTTCCAGTTGCTTGGTTCATAACACGTAGCTCTGCCAAGCAAGATGTGTCCAAATGGATGAAAGCTCTAGTTGATCGAGCTCGTTCAGTCGACTCTGCTTGGAACATCAATGGGTTTATGATTGATGATGCGGCTGCAGAGGTGGATCCAATCAGGCAAGATTTTAAAGATTTTACCCGTGTACCCTATGTTGTTTGGGGCGTGGCCTTGGGGTATAAACTATGGGGCTGTGGTGCAGATTTTAGGGTTTAGGGTGGTAAATTAGGTCTTCATAAAGAACCCTAGATAAAGGAGGCGCCTAGGCACCAAAACTCCCACTTTAGCACCTAAGCTATGCCTAGGTGGCATCTTGTACAACATAGAATGTTCCTGTATTCAGCTGAAAAGCATGAAAAGCTCATAATATAGATTTTGATATTCACATTTCACACTTCATGCAGCCAGCAAGAGTTATTTTGAGACAAATAAACCATTGGCATTTATTAGTTTGCAATCCGAAGCACTGATTGACCGGATACAAATCTACGAAGGACTGAATTCTTAAGTATGCTAATCCGTGTGTCTATTGGATCTTCTCCTCGTGCGCTGTGAACAAGTCAAAAGTGGGCTTCAATTGGGTTTTAGTATAAGACTTAAAAACCTATTTCTGTAAGGCTTAACCTATTCTTTTGCAGTTCACAATTTCAGGTCTTGATTTCGTTATTGACTGATGTTTCAGGGAAATTTTTTGCTGTCCTGTCCTTTTCTCACTCTGGCGTGTCCGTAGGTCATGGCTCCGAAACATTGTCAAGAGATGTCATAACATTGAAGTTCAGCGGGAGATGTTTAAACGTCTTGGGCGAATTGCCTACAGCATATGGGGAGGTGTGGATTATGTAGATGTCATGGAGGAATTCATTCAAGATTTTGTTGACCAAACTTCCTTCATGCAATACTTTAAGGCCTGCTGGGTCCCTAAGATTGGTTAGATAACAGTTTTTCCTCTTTCATCATGTATTTTGGGGATATATTATAATTTGTTGATCTTGTATTAACCTTGTAATTTACCTCAACTTGCTGTACATAGAAATGTGGCTCGCAACTATGAGATCTCTTCCGCTTGCCAGCCAGGAGGCTTGTGGTGCCATTGAAGGCTACCATTTGAAGCTGAAGCTTATATTGTATGATAATTCACATCTAGGATCACTGCAACGAGTAGATTGGTTAGTCCACAAGCTGAACACTGAATTACACCCAAGCTACTGGTTCGACCGCTATGCTGATGACATTGATTCTTTTCAAACTGTTAAGGCGGATTACATTGCATCATCTTCATGGCATCGAGCTTCGCGAATTCCGGAAAATGATGTTATCTTTGACGACAAAGATGGCCTCTTTGCCAAGGTCATTAGTCAAAAAGACCCTAGTCAGACACATATAGTGTGGAATCCGGGGTCAGATTTCTCTCTTTGTGACTGTTCGTGGTCATTGCAAGGAAACCTTTGCAAGCATGTGATAAAGGTTAATATGGTGTGTAGTAATAATGGCCAGGATCATCGGCCTTCAATGTCATTTCAGTCATTCAGATCAATCATACTCAGTTTGTGGCAAAAACCCATGGATGATTCAGTTGCCCTTGATCAGTCACTTGCATGGTCCAACCAGATGTTGGACCAAGTTCAGAGATCAGTTGAGTTGGATAGTTCTAATGGTGTATCCAACATCGTAAAGAATTTTCCCTTGAAATGGACCGCTAAAAAAGGTAGAACATCTGTTGGCCATCCATCTTCTGTCCTAGGACTTCCTGCTCATTTGAAGAGAAGCTCCCGAAGTGTTGCCATTAAAAGGAATAGGAAAAAGAAGAGGCTTACAGTGTTGAGTTTGAGCACTTGATTCAGAAAAAAAAATCACCCTCGTTATTTGAAGAGTGCTTTCTGAAGGTATGTTTAGTTCAGATTTCTTTAAAAGTATTGTCATAGTTGTTTGGCTTATTAACACCACTGTACTATCTTACATTTGAAACCCTCTTGTATGTGGGATGGGTATGAACATTGCTGACTTTTCATGTGTTCATGTGACCTCTTGTTACTGTTGGATACTTTCTGAAAGATAGATGAGAATATTTCCAGCTCAATAATGATTACAGATATTGTGCCATCTAAGGTTGTGGTTCTGTTTCTTTCAATTTCATGCAGTTAAGTAGCTCTGATCTTTTGGGAAAATTGGACCCAGTAGCACTCTGGCCATTGATTGAGAATGAAATACCATGGATGGAAATATTGAGCCCATGCAAGTGCATTGATACTGGTCTTATTCTTGTTCTGTGACACAGTAAATGAATGAACAGAAATCATGATGTCTTCAATGTCAAAGAGAGAGGGACACGAGCATGTGCAGACTTTATGGATACTAAGTTACTAACTCTGTAATATATAATCATTTGTCCATCTCCTTCTTCCGGCCTGTTTCGTTATTCGTTCCATAATAGTCCTTTCTAGTTTCATTATCTGTTAAACTGACTTAAGAATTTTCTGTTGAAGCAAAAGAAAAAAGTTGGAATAGAAGCTTTTTATCATGGCTTCTTCGGGGGCTTGGAAAATTAATAAAGGCCGGAGGAAAAGACAAATAGGGTCATCCAATAGTAATACCCTCTATCACTTAGCTATATATTTTCAAAAATGGTTAAACTACTAACATTTGATTAGTTTTAATATGTGATTAGATTAGTTAATTAGTTAGATTAGATTAGTTATATAGATTGTGGTCCTTAGCTATATATTTTCAAAAATGGTTAAACTACTAACATTTGATTAGTCTTAATATGTGATTAGATTAGTTAATTAGTTAGATTAGATTAGTTATATAGATTGTGGTTAGGATAAAAATTAGAGAATTTTTTTTTTCTTTTTGTGAGTATAGCAGAGAAGAAGAGGGCTTTTAGAGAGAAAAAAAGTGAAAACCTAGGGTTTTAAGAGATGAGTGATTCTAGTGCAAATATTGATGTTGGAGAAGCTTCAACTACCAAAGATGATTGTGTTAATCTTAGCTTAGATTCTGAGTTAGATTGGATAAATAACGTTGATCGATGTATATATGAAGCTGGAAATGAGGGTGCAAATGAAGAACCTCAAGCTCTAAATGAAGAAACCAATGCTCCAAATGAAAAACCCATAGCTCAAAACATTCAGGTAAACCTCTAACAGTCTATGAATGGATGATTTTTTTGTTAAATTCGTCGAATCATAGTGGTAAAGCAAAGACACATAGTAAATGTCGGAGTGGTCGTGAGGTTAGGAACACGACGACTCCTTATAGATTGTCAAGGTCCTAACATCCAACGATGACGACACTAACCTGCAACTTTACCATTCTATGAAGTATCGTCATGGTCCAACGTATGACAGTGACGACCCTAACTTACTCATTAAGAGTCGTCACTGTACTATGCCTATACCATGACGACCCTTGGACCCAAAAATTCTTGTATGAAATATGTGTTAGGGTCCTATCGGTTCATATCAAATACCATAATGTCTCTAACCAAGTTTAATATGCAGCCGTCAATGTGGATATTCATAACCTTGACGATTCCATTTGGGAATTTTTTGGTTTTTGCTTTTGTAAAACAATTCTTAATGAAAAATCATTTCATTGAATCGAAAAGGCATACATCGTGTTACATTAAAGGAAATGAAATAGAATACATCATTAGATTACACTTAAACACTTAATCATATAGGTTCAAATCATAGGTACTTTCTTCCAAAATGTGATAGTAATCCTCATGCTTAAACGTCTTGCAATGGATACTTGCGTATCTTTCGGGAGTCATCACTTACTGAAAAAACAAATCAATTGTAAGTCTGTATGTTTGAAAAACTATTTTTGATAAACGACATATTGATTGACATATTTACTCTTGCCACACTGGATTCGGTGGGATGAACTTCTTTTACAGCTTTTATTTCATGTTTCAAAGCTTCCAATCGTTGAAACAGCTTCTCGAACCTTCTCTTAATGGGTTTGAACATCATACGGTTACGATTTCCGTCTAAACCCATAAAAATCTTAAACAAACGCTTCCAACAAGAATCAGATGTCTGATCCATGATGTCTTCATTAACGACTTCGTTACTTTGGGTAATGTACGTTCTACCGCAGTCGTGCTTTGTGATCGTAACCCACGATCTAACAATGACAACATCTTCATCGGTAGTGTATTGAGTTACCATATTTAGTGCTTGAAAAGGATGGGTGAGAATAAAAATGAGAATGAAAGGGATAGGTGAAAGCGAGAGTGAGAATGAGAATGAAAGGGATATGTGATAATGAGATGAAAGGGATAGTTTCCTTTTATAGTGTTAAGTTATCAACGACTAGCTTTTGAAAACAAAAAGTCGTTGGATCAGTAACCATATTTGGAAAATTCAAAATTTGCAATAACTGCTGCTAGGGTCGTCATGATCGTATTGTAATACCATAATGACCCTTATAACTTTTGGATAATCGTCATTCATCTTTTTCGAAAACCATGACGACTTGTTTGTAAAATTGGACAGAGGATTGGGTATTTTTTGGTAAAGAATCGTCATTGTAAATTTTGTGTCGTCACAGTCTCTGGAAAGGGCCGTTAACCTGTTTAATAAATACAATGATAACACTAGACTACGTCGTCGGTGTCGATAGTTTGAGACCATAACAACTCATCTTATTGTGTTCGCTTAAATCTTCTTTTTCCTTTCTTTGTAGATGGTTGCACAACTAAGCGATGAACCTGAACTAGTGTCTTAGATAGGGCAGGATACTTCCCACCACTATATGACTGACAAGGTATGTGATCTACCTTTTGAATTGATTTATGTTCTCAAAATGTTTGACTAGTCCTCTTGTCAACATAAGTATACTTCTCGTTAAATCAAATTTGTGAAATGTAGACATGGGCAACTAAGGTTGAGGCAAAAGAATGGGTTATCTCAAAGGCCAAAGAGAGGATGTGTGTTGGTTCAAAACAATACTATGCCATTTTCAACCTTTTTGCAACTTTATTTCCGCTGCCCAGAATTTAAGCAACGGAGATGTCGCTGCAGACGGTGTTGCACAATGAAGCAACTTATAGTGTAACATTTATAAACGTTCCTTTATTTAACCAGAGCGTTTATATTAGGATAGCAAAGCGTCATGTTGGGCCCCACAATAAATGTTAGCATATGTTAAATTGTGGACATTTATACATGTTGCTAATTTTAAAAAAGATTAGCAAGGTAAAAGTTAGCAACTTTTATATCTGTTGCAAATTTAATTTAGGTTTAAAAAAAATAGAAATTGCGTTGATAAATCCCTGTATAATTGTGCACCTGCATATATAGATTTCTGCACCTGTAGAATTCTGCAGCTGCATATATACACTTCTGCACCTGCATACCATTTTAGACGAAAAAGAAATTTTAATTTATTTGTATAGAAAAAATTACAAGAATCATTAACCATTTGATTGATCATCATTCATAACCTTCAAGAACATTTGTTATAAGCTAGGGTTTCAAAGTCTAAAAGAGAATCAAATGAATCACTAAATTGAAGCATGCAATTGAAAGTGAAAATAATTTGAACATGATCGGTTCTTGAAATGTACGTACTAACAGTCAACACCATCATCACTCTAGCATCCTACAAAGTAACAACAACCAATTAAACTTTTACTCATAATCGAGAAAAGTTATGAGTTAACCAGTATCAACTCGTGATTCACAGGGGAAGTAGAGTATCCTTCAACACTTCTTACCTCTATTTCCTTGAAGTGAGCTTCATGCAGAAGTTCTTCCTGAATTTTTTGTTGTGACGACTGACTTTCTAATGCTATGCAAACATGTCTTGCTCTGATAGGAGTCTCAATACTCACCAAAGCTTGCATGCAGTAAAGAGTATCAACTTCTCACCACCTGCACAATCTCCTCAATCTCTCCTCACCAATTGATACCCAGAGGTACCCGATCATCTTCGACTCGCACCTCGTCACCACAATGAATCTGAGTATAAACAATTGAAACCAGCTACTCAGTTAGATAGGCACGCCCACGGCTCTGATGCTGATCAGGGGGTTGAGCATGCTGGTGGTGGTGATGGTGATGTCCAGTTGTATGGGGAAGAGGAGCTAGACTAGGTGAAGGGTACCCATATGCACCGCTACCATCAAGAAAGTGCTGTAGAACAGATGAGAGAACAGATGAGAGAATTACAGATACAGTATTATTGAGACCCAGGTTCCTTGTATGAGAACCTGTAATTGTTTGAGCTAACTGTTTCAATCTTGGCAGAGGTGGGGGAAGATTCCCTACTGTCAGCAAGACTGATGCTTGAATTGTTGTAGGAAGATATAAAGTCGACCCATACAAATTTTTCAAGCTCAGATATACATTATGCAGACAAAGGAATGAATCAATAAGATTCTATACACCGGTGAAGTTTCATCTTGAGCTCCGAAAAAAAAGTTTCTTGAAAAAAAATCTTCGAACAAGCTACATTTTGAAGCATAAAACATTGTATGATAAATGTATCTTGTTAGTTGGCCTAAACGAGATCAAAGATATTTTGTAACTAAATTCTCAAAAGTAACTCCACATGCTTGGTCAAGGCTTGAATAGGACAAATGTAGCACATTAAAACCAGACTCAACTAAGCGAATAGACTTCTAAGTTAGGAAATTCTCCAGCATTATTCATCTAAATCGCAAACGAAGAATATGGCCAGAATAGTCGATTTAAATCGTGTCGTACCAATGCCATAACCTTTCGGCAAATGCTGGAGTAAATAAGAGGTTACACTGGAGAGTTTAAATGCACAAAAACTTCTAGGATGTCTAATGTATAAACACAACAATATGAATGTTAGCTTCTAAAATATATAGAAACATCTAGGACTATTTACCGCATTGTCTTATCTTAATAGTTATTTTGGACGGTATGGTTTTATCAGTGGCTACCAGCTAGCTAGGTTTCAACTTTGCTTATTTTATGCGAAGTTAACGACTAGACTTTTGCATATCAAACAATAGATGCTTTTAGCTGCAAACTTATTTTGTGACTTAATTAAATAGAATGGATTTTCAACCACCTAAGTGCATGTTACGAATTTTTACTGTAAGAAAACTTGAGGATGAATAAACTTGATGGAAGCTAGCATCTGAAAGCCACAGAAACATAATCATTTTATAGATGTCGTTCTGGTAGTATTGAACTACTGTGACCTTGAATACTTTAGAAAATAGAGAAGCAAAATAAATATGGAAAGTAAAATACTAATTAACTGAGAATGAACCTGTTAGGGTACCAACCGTACCCGATTCTACCCCATCTAAACCATGTGGGACTAAGGACCTAACAGAACCTGTTTTTCTGCCTTCTCAAATAGTATCACAAAAACTCCCAGATTAACAAGAATAAGATCTAATAATAAAAAAGTAATTTATCAAAAAAATCACAGCACTGATGGCAAAAAATATGCATGTAAGATGAAGTAACTGAAAAGAAAAAGGGTAAAATGATCAAACTTCATATGGATTTAGATGCAACCCCGACTTTAATTGATCCTTCCACTCATCAAAATTTTCTTGGATTTGATGAATAGAGAAATTTAAGGTGAAGTAAAAAAGGACCTGCACTTTCTGATGAAGAAATGCGTTCTGAGGAGGGGTCACTGTAACTCCTCCCTTGAGTTTTAGAACTCCAAAGGAGCTAGTGTTGTTGCTAAACAATGATGGAATCAAATGGAGAGATGATTGTTGTGTGATTAATGATACAAAACTGGCTCTTAATAGACTTAAGCCAGCTGGAGATATTTTTCTGTCCTTCGAGACTGGATCCTCTGCAAACAACACATTTGTTGCGTTTGTTCTGGGCGAAGGATCATGAAGTATAACATTTACCTGGTTAAGTCAAAAAGTTTAGCCATTCGGGAAAAATTGAGAGAGGGAGGGAGGGAGGGAGGGAGAGAGAGAGAGAGAGAGGGGAAGAGAGAGGGAGAGAGGTCACCATACCGTGGAATTCATAACACGTATTTCTTCAAATATATCAAACTCAAGCAGTGAAATATTCCTACTCAGTAATGAAAGGGTTTTTGCAGTTTGACCATTGCCACCGCATCATGTCCTGAAGAAAAGCATCATTGTCAGCCAGATGCCATAATCATAATAGCTGCTACCAGTACCTGAATAAATCAGATTATAATACAGATTTTATGACCATCATGCATGAAGCCTTGACACTATTCTCAAATATATGTAACCAATGAAAAAGAGCATTCATTAACTTTCTGTTCCATTAGTACCTATAATTTGTTAATCAATCTAACTGCACCTTTACTGCAACCGAACAATAATGCCTTAGAACTTTGGCATTGTCCAGTCATGTTAACTGCAAGGTCCCAAGTATGAGTAAATCCCCAAAAAATGCATCAGGACATGTATGACAGTATTTAATCCATAAGTAAATCAGAAAATGGGTTGGCACATACTTTCAAGATCTTGTACGAGAGCTCTAAATTGTCTGCACTCTTGGTCTTGACGTATTGGGGTTTCAATTAAACAACTAGCATGAACTGTCCAGTTCTAGTGGAAATCAAATAACTGTATCATAAGATTCACAATAATTGTAGTAATCATGTTCCAGTAGTGACTATGCAAAATCTCATTCAAGATAACAATGCGCCAACCACAATACAAAAGTGCATCAGAATTTATCCAATACTATGTAGCAATAAGATTATATGAGGAACACAATAAACTATGGATTAACATTCTGATTTAAAATATCCATGGATCTTAGAAAGGATATAATTCAAGATATAAAGCCTCAACGACTCCCAAAGATATAATTCAAGATACAAAGCCTCAACGACTCCCCAAGGATATAATTCAAGATACAAAGCCTCAACGACTCCCCAAGGATATAATTCAAGATACAAAGCCTCAACGACTCCCCACCACATGCAATGAAATCATTCAACTGCAAGGAAAACCAAATGATAAACGATAACCATTTAAGTACAATTTTGATACAAACAGAAGCAAATGAACCCACATGATTGAAACACCATAACTTAAGTATTAAGACCTCAAAAAACAATTCGCATCCAAATTTGATCATTAAGAATTTAAAAAGTAGGAAATATTTACATTCGTTTTTCGCACACTTTTTCTTAATCTACTTCATATTGTTGCTTCTCTGTTTCAAGCTAATCTTCTCAATATCTGAAAATACACAGCCAAATGTATCACAAACTTTAACGTTTAACTTTAAAGAAGCAAGAATTGCTAGGAAACTTGAACACAAACCACACAATCTCAGATCTGAGCGATCAAATTCTACTGCGAGAAACCAAAACAAATCCAAACGAAAAGGAACACTGTAAATCTTAGATCTAAATGAATATTTCTACTTATCAATACCAAAACAAGAACTACACAAAAACTAAACCTAGAAACTATTACATCCAGATGTGATGATATACAGTAACAAAAATCAATCTATAAAACTGAAATTAAAAACACACCGATGCTTTAAAACTCCATGATATCCATTAATGAAATATAAAAATTGCATATTCTCAAGGAAATTATACTATGGGGTATTTTCCTTAATGCCCCACATCGCTAATACTGATTTCAATATGATCCCATTTTTATTAATAATGCTAAATTACCTCCATTTTGTTTAAAAAAAAACATGTGACTTGTCGAATATAACCTTCATCATTTAGTCAAAACAATTGTGGACTTGACTTTGACCAAGTCCTTAACCATGGTTAGGTTAGGCATTTTGAAATAACCTTTAATATACCGACTTTTCTCTCCCCTCTCAATCCCACTGTTACAAAATACTAAAACTAGAGAAGAACAATATAAAAACCCTAAAACATTTTAGTTGTTTACTTGTTTATCCCAACCTGTAAAACGTAAATCTCGCTATCCAACTCTTTCAATCTTTACCCAAATCAGAATCGTACCCACCAGAACCATGGTTAGCCGGACGTTCACCCTTGGTGCAGCAGCAAAGAAACTGGACTTGAAATTGTTAAGAACATGTAGTTCACACCTTTTTACAAACATTTCTTATGCGTCTGGAAAACTAATGAGGACTATATAGTTGTTGCACTTTAGAGGCTCCACAAATTACTCCTTCCCTGTAACAATTCAAATCTCATACAACCTATCCATTCATTCGACTTCTTTAACTCAACAGCCTTCTTACTTCCCTGTTTCATTACCCATCAAATCAAACCATTCAACATTATCACTATCTCAACTGAACCTTCAAATAAAGATAGGAAATTAAATTCTTCTCGAACCACAAACCCATTTCAGCTTTCTCTGAATCTCTGTTGTAGTTCACATAAAAATCACTAGTACCCATTCGCTTATTCATCTCCATTTTCTTTCACTGCTAATAGCAAATCTGAACATTCATTACCTCTGTTCGTCAATATCTCAGCTCGAGCAAATGATGTGAATTTAATATAGTGGTAAAAAGGGTTTGATTCTCGAACTTGTGAAGGTTTGATTTCTAAACTTAATTTTTAATAACTAAAAATAAAACAGATTAAAGTAAAGATGATTTAAAATTGATGGGAAGAACCAGGACTAAGGATTCCACTTTTAACCAATAACTCAAGTGATAAAATCGTGCAATTCTTATATTCAGTTTAATCAAATCATTGCCAAAGTTATAGGAACTGGACGATCCTATTTGGTCAAATACCTAGCGACAAACTCTTATTTAGGTTTTTGAAAGAATAATTGTGAATCCTAAGCATGAGACATCAAAAGCAGTCAACCCAGCATGACTCATCAAAGAAAACACAACTATTTAAGAAAAACTTTTTTTTTTCCATTTTAATTAAGGCAAATAATAATAAAAGAATTGTAAAATAAATAGATAAAATAGAAGTTACCACTTAATTATTGGAGAAAAAGCTTCCTCCGTCGCCCCAGTGATGGTGATTAGCTCATTGTATTGGAAACACACTCAAAATATAGTTTCATTGCTCAAAAAGTGCTTACAATGACTAAAAATAAGTAACACAGACGATTCGATACGCTTATAAGCGTTACAATGAAGGGTTCAGAGTGTTACAGCAGCAAAACAAGGTATAGGAAAGAAGGATGGATAAAATATGTAGCAGATGAACAATTGTTAAAGCAGCTGAAGCAGCGACTGTAACAGCGACAGAATGAACGACAGTTCGCTGGTGCTGTTTGTTCTTCAGCTGTTCTTCTTCTTCGGCAGCAGCAGAAATTTTTTGTTCTTCCTGTTTTTTTTTCTCGGTGGCTCTCCTCTGTTTTCTTCGATTCTCTTCATATTCATAGGGTAAGTAAACCCTAATAAGCTTTCTAAACCGATTAGGACTCCAAAAACCTATCCAAATCCACTTCTGATTACGTGTTTAATCATGAGCAGCGTGTTTTTTCCTTTTCCGGCCATAACTAGGATTTTCCACCATTTTTTCCGGCATGAATCACTCAGACTTGACGTGTTTGATCTTCTTTTGGGTGTTTAATCATTTTGGGATAGGAGGAACACGTTTTTATCCCAAAAATCTCGGTTGCCAACTACACATCAAACTTTCTTCACTTGAAGAAAGTTTTCCCGCCAATTTCGGAAATTCAAATTTTAAGGGAGGTGCCCCCAATCCAAAGTGTGGGTGCCTTTATCAATTCTTTCCAGGTGCCTTTATCACTTTTCGATCCAATTTTTCCCAAATTATTTATTTCTCAAAAATACCTACAAAGACATAAAAAGACATAATAAGTACAAAATCGAACATTATCAAAACAGATAATTGAGCGCAATTTAGACACAAAAATGTGTCTATCAGCAAACACAATCAAATTCAGACATATAGCCACATCCAGCGATTAACCATCTCTAACTTTTTCCTTGCTTCACTCGAGCAACATTCTGATCTTTCTTGTTTAACTCAATTTACTGATTTCGAGCAACCATTCTCTGCCGAAACCATCTATTCTCCTCACTCTCTCTCGCTGATTCTCTCAACTGACACAATCTCGAGTCTATTTCTTCTCAATTCTCTGCTGCTTCACTTCAAACTCGAGCTGCTCTCTGTCAATTTCAAATCTAACCAAAACCCATCATTCCTATTCCTCCCTTCACCGTTTCTTCTCACAGTTCCACCATCTTCTCTGTATTCTCGCTCAATCTTCTTTTTATTTCTTCACTTGTTTCCCATTCTCAGTTTTTTCTCGCTTTTTTTATTTTCCTAACTCACCTGAGACTTAGATAACCATCGTGAATTGGCAACATCAGTGTAGACCATAGTTAAAGTGGGGGCATTTTGAAATTCAAACTATAAGGATATTTATGGTATTATGAAAGTTTTGGCCAAAGTGGGGGTATTTTGGCATTATTAATAAAAGTGGGACCATATTGAAATCAGTATTAGCAATGTGGGGGCATAAAAAAAGATGGACTCACAAAATCAAAAGAAAAAAAAAACGAATGAGGGTTTTTACGCACTGCATCAGTACTGGATAAGTCCATCTCCTTGGATTGGATAGAATTCAACTGTAGAATAGAGAGAATAGTTTAATTTTGCTAGAATTTATGAAAAATCATATATTTAGGGTTTAAATTTGGGTTAGTGAAGATTGGGTTTGATTTCTGAAAGATGGGTTTTGACTTATGAAATGAGCGCTTGGAGAAGATAACTTCTGATTTTTTTGGCAGATTTAGATTGAATTCGGCAGATCTAGGTTTAGCAGAAGAGAACAAAAATAAAAAAATAAAAAATGAGAGCGAGATATTATTTCGGAAAGAGACTGAGATAAGAAAATAGAAGGGAAAAAGGAAAATAGTTAAGTAAATAAATATAAGGTTAAATAAACATTCAAGCCCTCAATTATTTTAATATATTACTAGGGTGTCCTATTTTCCTTTATTTCTGCTTGAAATATACTACCTCCGATTCTGAAAAAGTCTTACTATCACTTTTTTATTATAGTCTAAAAATAGGTCAAATTGAAAAAATGATAGTAACTCTTTCCAGAAACGGAAGGAGTATATATTAATGCAACGGATAAACGTGTGAAACGGACATAAACGTTGTAAATCAGAAAAACTAAATGTTGCAAAAAACAAGATATGACGTAGTGCAACCAAGTCACGGCTACAAAGTTTGAGATGATTTGTGAGAGAGGACGTAAGTATGAAAGCCACAAATCAAAGAATTATAAGTACAAGAAGAAGACGACGAGAGTCTACAAATCAAATACAAAAAAGTATGGGTGTCCGTTTAAGATTAGATTTAATAGAAACTTTGAAGGTGGTCGATAGAGGTTGTCGAGTGTTCCCGATGGTCGTCATAACCATCTGTTGCCCCAAAGTATGAGTGGACACACTGCATATTCCCGGTTGAAACCACATGAGATGGAGACGGTCCGGAAGATGAAGGGAAGTAAACCTCTTAAGATCCAGAATAATATAAAGGTCGATGATAAGGATAACTTGTCTTTCCATAATTTATGACGCCAAAGCAACGCTCAAAAGAACCGAATAGGATGTTAGATTAATCATGCAACAATCTCAGTGGTTAGCGGAAAAGCTAGACTACGCGATGCAAACAAAGTTGGGTTCGGACAACAAAGTGTCTCACATTTTCCTTGCGCATCTGAAGATGGTGGTATTGACTCAGTATTTTTATCATGTTTTGATGATAGATTGTACCTATAAGACCAATAGGTATAACATGTTGATGTTGAAAATTGTCAGTCATACTTCGGATAAGCAACCATTCACGGTGGCCTGGTGTTTTATGGAAAAAGAGGAAGAAGAGGACTATATTTGGGCGTCGGAACAATTGAGGTTGATTTACCGCGGTGAAGAAACTCCATGGGTTATAATTAACGATAGGGAGATTGGATTGATGAATGCCATTCAACATGTTTTCCCACTCGCATAACATTTTCTATACACATGGCACATCCAGTGCAATATCCTTTCAATTGCAGACGTCATATCCAAAAGCCTATGCTAAAGACCGGTGCAAAGCGTTCGAAGGAGGAAGATGAGCGCCTGAGTCAACTTTCCAGAGAGGAACAAGCGGAAGAGAAAAGAAAAGAAAATGAAGAATACTGTGAAGATGAAGAGAAATGGAAGCAATTTCTAATTGATTGAGACGATTTGGCACATTCTACTACCTAGGTGAAGTTTTTTTCTAAGTTACAAAAGTTTATTGATGATTGGAGCAAGGATCATAGGAATGCGGTCTATTATTGTCAAAATTCATGTTTACGTCCATACAAGGAAAAGTTTGTGTATGGATGGACCAACAAATATAAGCACTTCAAAAATGAGTCTACAAGTATGGCAGAGGCATCACACGGTCGGTTAAAAGCATCCTTGAAGAGAGTCAAAATGGGGTCGTTACAGTATAAGAAACTATTCACAAGCACCCCATGAATGATCTTAACCGGATAATGACGCAAATAAAACATAGTAGGTACAAGTTCTTGTTGGCATATGTAGATGATTCTGATTTGCTGAGGGGTATATCTTACCAAGAACCAAAATGGCCGCAAAACTTGTTCAGGACAAGGAACTTTATATTTCGATGATGCTTGAAGAAGATAGAAAAGACAAAGAAAATAAATTCAAGGAATTAGTGTCTTTTGTAAAAGGGATGAAGGGGGATAAGACGGTCGGGTATAAGTTTTGGATGAGAATGTCTTATTGTGGGCAACTCTTAGCGGACATATTCACATGTGTTGTTTATAAATTCTCTCCTGGGTTCCCTGGGGGCTCTATTACATACGTACCCTCAAGAACTAGGTGTGAGCCGGCACTAAAGAAGAGAATAATAGTTATGGCACATGTGAACAATAACCATTACATTGGTCTGAAGATAAAAGAAGAGTGTCCTTTACCGGAGAGATATGATCATTGGGGAGAGTTCTCTAAGGAGTGGACAAACCAAAATGAGTATGACATAACCATATGGAATACTTTGGATGAATCTCCAACAAAGGTTGAGTTAGGGGATTAGTCGTACATCTTTTGGAAAATTTATATATTTTAAAAATTTTATATTGAAGCAGGCTTTCAGAAGATTATCTCTTGAACTTAAACTTGTCTTAAATTGTATGTTCAATGCTTAATGAATACAATGTTTATTATCTTGTTGCTTGTCAACCTCTTTTCCCTAGGGTCGTTACAGTTAAAATGTACCGACACTAACGACTCTAAAGGATTTTATGATTTTCTACAATGGTCATCAGGGTTTAAAGGTGTGACCATAACGAGTAATATTTGCTATTGTTTGGGTAGGAATGGGTCGTCATGGTCGATAAAAACATACATTGACGACACTACATAGTAATTGTTGGGGTTTCCCTGGATGGTGTATTATGATATAGTCGCATCGGTTCATTGCTATTGCTATGACGACAAATATGTGCTAATATTTTTGGGGGTTAGGATCGTCATGGTCGACACCAGTACATCATGACGACACTAACACTCGAAAAAATGAAGAAAATTATCAGAGATGGAGTCGCCAATCTGGTATTTTCCACCATGACGACCCTTACCATTGAACTAAATGCCGCACTGCTCAAAATTTGAGTCGTTAACCTGCTATTTTCTACCATGACGACCCTAACCACTCCCATCTTCAGTTTTTCCTGGATGTTTTGGTGTGATAGGGTCACATCGGTTCATCCATTAGTCCATGACGACTTATATCTCATATTTTTTGGGAGATCTAGAGTCGTTATGGTCGATACTTATATACCATGACGATTTTAACATATCACATGATGTCCACATCCACATTCACATAGAAACTTGGAGAGATAACTATGTTTTATCACACCATTGATATTCAAAACAACGTACTACCACAACTAATATACCAAATTATGTTGTTCCTAACAAACGTGTAAAAACATGAGTTCAAGTATGGTAAAATCAAATTGTACCTAAGAAACGTACAGATACATGAGTTCAAGTCTATTATTGTAGTGTCTTAAAAAAATTATATCAACCACGACCTCGGTCACTTCCTTGTCCAGTTGATCTTCAGCTTCGTTTTGGAGTAGTTCCTTGACTTCCACTTCCACTTCCATAACCTCAACCACCATCTCCTTGAGTTCCTTGGGATTGTTCAGCACCTTGGATTATTCCATCATCTCCTTTCCCTTCGTCATCCTGGGTAGAATGTTTGCAATACCTCTTATTTTCACTTGCCAGATCAGTAAACATCTTGACCACAGTGGGGTTTTCAATGTGTGTCAATAAGTCAACGTACCGACCTTGTTGGTCAGGCGTTAATGTCTCTCATTTGTCCTTCGAGAAACTCAGTCCCTTGATCACTATCTCCCTTCGATATCTCTAAAACAAATAAATTGCAATTGAGGTTAAATGTATCATAGAGTCAGTTCTGGAGTCGGGTGCCGGAGTAGAAGAAGTAGAAGCTTTGTTGCTTTTCCTCCCATGAGAATTAATCTGTATCACACGTCCACAAGAGAAATTTCGGTACCATTCCAAGTAACTCTCCTTTGCCTCGCAACCCTTATTCACATTATCCCCAAAAGAGATGTATACCAAATTAGCATGTCTATTATCCCAATCACCGATCCACGGCAGAGGGTCGTAAACCACCTCAATGCTAGAAACATCATTCTTGTATTCATCAAGTTTGAGTTGGAATTTTGGTTTATAATCCTTATCATGTGCTTATTGAATATATCCAAGTTGCCGCATTAATCTAGACGGATCATACATTGAGAATCTGGTAAGGTGAAACAAAGGACCATTGTAAATATATACATCTTGACTTCTATCAAATCCCTCTCCTACATATGGATCAAATATTATATATTTAGCTGTCAGTGAACGTGTATTTCAATCATATTGGTTGAGCCTTGGTCCAACCCACGTTCACTTTAATGTGTTCGTTGTCTTTGAACAAGGAAGGAAAATGTTCGTAAATCCACACCTACATAATAATCAAAACAATAAAACTAGTATTCATCAAACAAGAGATTGAAAAATAATAATAGTTCGTCCAACAAACAAATATGATCACTTCAATTACCTGGAGTAGACTAGTATTCCTGTTCATTTGAGATGTTCGTTCCCTAGATGTTTTTGCTAGATCCTCATTCATGTATGCGACGACAGCAGTCCCCCATAAGTAATTATTCATATATTCCAAAGGATGCAAGATTTGCATATAATTGGCGCCGACCCTGTTTCCTTTGTTGTCGGGAAACACAACAGATAAGCAGCTGCGGCAGCACGAACCTCAACCTCACGGAGGGTACCATTATATCTTTCTTTTTATAGGGAGCCAACATATGAGCGCCTCAGATCCAACAGGTTAAACCTCTCTTCGGTACCTTACCCCCTTGAACAACTTGGACTTCGTCGTGTATTCATCCCATCCAAACAACTCCCTGGATAATTCATAAATTTTAGGCCAAAGAAATTTGACCTTGAAGTTGTTTCTAGTGGATCTTCCTTCGACCTGGAGCCCTAGAATATGCTCTGCATCATCAGGAGTTATAGTCATCTAGTCAAATGGGAATTGGAATCAATCTACTTCAGGGTAATACTTCTCACAGAAGCAAGAAATTGCGACCCTGTCATACACAGTCATAAAGTTCTCTAAGGTAGGATACAAACCAGAGTTCCGTATAAACTCTCTAACTCTTAGACATTCATCTTCTAGTTTTCATAACTTCATTTTTGCATAAGAAGACTGGCATATTAAAAGACGTACAACGTTCGAATGATCCTACAAAATGGAGGAAAAACAGGAAGAAAATAACCCAATCAACAAACTAATTAACAACAAGAAGTTAGAAAGCAAAATTTAGATTTTTATGATGGTATGATGGATGGTACGAGCCCACAAGCCGGGATATGCAAATAAAACCTTTCCTCCATCTAAGGATATGGTTTCAATATTTCGACCACGTTCAACATCCATGATCAAGTGGGGTTTGGGAACGTGCCTCGCAGGTGGTGTTATTTCCTTGCCCTTGCCCTTAGCTTTGACCTCTTCTTGCGCCTCTTCTTGTGCTTATTTTTGTGTCTCTTCTTGTACCTCTTCCTCCTACCCATCATCATTACCATTATCATCACCCCCACCACCATCAGCACCACTAGAACCATCACCCCCACCAGCACCACCATCACTAATATTGGTGTCATCAACTTCATCATCGGTTTGTTTATTGTCATGGACTGAAGTCACATATGGAATATATGAGGTATGAGAAGGGGAATCCTCGGGTTCGTTACCTTGTTGTGTGCGTTCACGAATAGGGAAAGGTACCTCCTTCGGTCGTTTTCCCAATAATTCATGAGGGGCGGGGAGTTTTTGAAGAAGGAGTGGGTATAAGTTTACTTTTTCCTTTCTTTGCCTTTTCAACCCAATTACAATACAAAATACGTAAAAATCAAAAAGTCAGAACCAAAAATCTCAGACTTAGCCATAAAGTCTTCATGGTCTAAATTTTCGATGATAACGACACAAGATAAAACATTAACGACACCATATTTGTACAATGACAACCCTTATCAATGAAATGGGCAGAGTAGCTGTTTTTTTCCTTTAGGGGTCGTTATGGTTTAACAAAGGGTCATCACATACTAAAAGTCGTTATGGTTTAAAAATAAAACCGACGACCCTAATAACCCTTCGTCTTCAGGGGAAAATAACCAACTAAGGTCGTCATGGTCGAAAATGAAATACCATGACGACTTTTCATACTTCAACCAGGTATATGATAAGTCGTCATGGTCTACAATGATCGACCATGCCAATCCTCTCCCTGTAACTGTAATTTTGCAGTTTCTAGTCTATATTTACACTCAAAACAAATGTACATTCGCATCTAGCAAATAGATTAATAGGTTTTGGTTTACTTACTTTTTAATTGAGACCATTTCATCATCCGATTCTTCCCGATTTGATTTCTTGCGCCTTTTCAACTTTAATTTCCCTTTAACTTTCTCTGCAATTCTAGTGGGCTAACATCTCTCTGGAGATTCTTCATACGAGCCATGTTTGTAGAAGAATCGTGGATTAAAGTTTCGATTTGATTTCGAAAAAAAATAGAATTGCATGAGAAGAGTTAAGGAGGACAAGATAAGAAGCTTTTGGTTTTTGGTTTTTGGTTTTGACTTAAAATAGAAATGGGATTGATTTTGGTTAAGTATAATAGAATTTAGAATTAGTTATTAGGATAAGGATAAACTAGTATTTACATCATCTTTTGGCACCCCTATAATTAATGGAATGGGAATAAATTTGATAAAGTTTCCTATTAATTCTATAAACCCCCAATTAAACCGGGCATTTTATTAAATATCTTTAACTTAGTGCAAGAGAAAAAGATATTGATTCGGCTGAAGAGCTCTGGTAAAATTTCTCTCGAGCAAACTGTTTCATTAAAATTACTTTCCAAGAAGCTGAGTAAGTTTATCATAGTAATTAAGATCTTACATGAAAACAGAATCTGGAACTTGGTAACAGATGAAAAGTGGTTTTCAACCCTCATTTAAAACCAAGCAAGCGATTTCAGATACGATATGTCCCCCTCAATGGGTTTCGGATACGATATGTCCCCCTCAATGGGTTCTTCCAAGTTCCAAGTTCCAAGTTAGTATATAATATATGCTCCACAGAGAGAGAGAGGGGGAGATTTGTGGATCACAATGGCTTGTGTTTCCAGTTCCATTTTTTTCATTCCCAAGTGGAAGGAGAAGAAGAAGATGAACGTGAACCCATCAAGCTTCTTTGATTGGGGCAATAAAGGGAGGAATAAAAGTGAAGAGGAGAAATCAAAATCCAAATATCATGAAAACATTGACCTCCCTTTCTCACCATCTCTTCTAAACAAAACTTTCTTACAAGGTGCACTCTCTAATCTATTCCCTCCCTCATGTTTGTCAATTTTCAGTGCCTCAGTCTTCATTAGATTATGCAATATCATTCTAATAATTTAACCGATTGATTATACTCAAACTTTACATAAAGACTTATTTCGAGTTTTTTTGACAACTGAAGATTTGATACCGAATGGTTAATCGATTAGCCAGCTAAGTGCCAAATCCTGTTGGAGAATATTCCTGTAACAGTAAGCAAATCAAACAGAAACTTGAAAGAGATTAATCGTTAGAACAAAACAACACAGTTCAGACAACCACACAAGCACAGAGAGATGGAGTTGCCTGTTCAACAGACTGTCCTTAACTCAATATTTGTCAGGTACACCTTTAGAAAGATGTTGCTATACCTTTAGAGATGAAAATTTTGAATCCAGGATAAAACCACCTGATACCAACCCAGTTAGCAAAACTCGTTGGCCCGTTGTGAACTTAACAGTAGAAGAAAATGAAGAAATAAACTAGTGCGCAAAACAAAGCAAGAAGAGGAGAAAAGTTATCAGGTCAGTGGCTATGACTGGGGTAAGAAAAAAAAATCTGACTTTTGTTTTCTTTTAAAGAAGAAGAAGACTGTTGATTATCAAACGGTAAAAAAATAATTAATTAAACATATTTAATTCGAGATATTTAATTAAAAGATTTTGTTATTAAACCTGATTTAAATTTATAAATTCAAAACGGTAAAATACTTAATGTACAAAATTAAAATATAAAACCGTTGGATCTCAGATGGGCACTCGCAGGCTCGCGCCAAGGCTCACCCAAAAGCACACGCCAATGGTCACACCAAGGCTCACACCAAGGCTCGCGGCAAGGCTCACGCCAAGGATCACGCAAAAGCACACGCAAGCTCCGCAAGCCCGCGGTGCTTCGGTGCGAAGCACCCCACATGTGTTCATTTGCCCACTAGTCCATTTCCTAAGTCCATATCCAATCCACTAGTTCTTTTTCCTTATATAGAACGTTTGTGGTAAAGAGGATAAACTTCCTCCTTGGTTTGCCCAATATGGGACAAACCAAAGGTTTCTCATTCACTAAGAAGTGAAAATGGATGGCTCTATTTTTCCACCCCAAGTTTGGACTAGTGACCCTTGATCCCTCTAAGATATATTAAGTAACAAAAATCATTTTAAGTAAGAATCCATTTTTAATTCTAACAATCCCCTACATGAATGAAGAAAGCGATAAATCAGAAAACCGGAAAACGAGAAATACCTCTTAAGCAATAGGTGTCCATAAGGAATTGAACCTATGCTTAGTGAGAAGTACCGGAACTACTTGATGTTCAGTGAACGCGATGTCTTGAACTGCCATGGTTTGGTGTAATTCATCAATAGATCCTTACGCGAGATATCTCTCAAGAGTATTGTTAAGTTCACGCCATTGTGTCCGTTTTGGCCCTGGACATATCCCGTTTCTCAAAATGCTCTAGAGAATCAGCTCAATTCTCATAGGAAGGGACCCACTTCCTCATTCAGATAGGTGAGTTCTATCAAGAGTGTTAACTGCTACACCCCATTTCAATCTTAAATTGAAACTATATAACTCATTAAGACTTTATTATAAGTCATCCTCACATGCAGTCACACTATCACGTCTACACCATAGGGAAAGGACAGAGAAAATAATTCTCTGATAGTGTTTAATTTTTACCTGCCACAAATTAGTTGTCTCATTCAAAACCTTGATCTTGGGATCTCCAGTCAGCAAGGTTGAGTATCCTTCATGGCAAGTTTTAATTTATGAGCTTAAGCCCCATCCCCCTCGATGCATTACTAAATATATCCTTGGAAAAGCCTTTCGTCAAAGGATCCGCGATATTCTCCTTAGACCTCACAAATTCAACAGAAATAACGCCAGTTGAGATTAGTTATTTTAGAGAATTGTGTCTTCTCCTGATATGAATAGATTTTCCGTTATAGTTGCTGTTTTTAACATTAGCTATTGCAGCTTGACTATCACAATGTATAGATATAGCTGGCACAGGCCTATGCCAGAGAGGAATGTCTTCTAAAAAACATCTTAGCCAAGCGGCTTCCTCTCCTGATTTATCTAACGCAATAAACTCGGATTCCATAGTGGATCGAGCGATACAGGTCTGTTTGGAACTCTTCCAAGACACCGGTCCACATCCTAGAGTGAATACGTATCCACTCATAGACTTAGACTCCTCTGAGTCTGCTATCCAGTTTGCATCACAGTATCCTTCAAGAACAGCAGGGTGTCTTTTATAACTTAAACGGTAGTTTAAAGTGTATTTAAGATACCTCAACACTCTGAAAAGTGCATCCCAATGTTCATGTCCTGGATTACAGGTATACCTACTAAGTCTACTCACAACATAGGCAATGTCTGGTCTTGTGCAGTTCATTAAAGACATCAGACTTCCTATGACTCGTGAATATTCAAGTTGCGAGACTCCATTGCCTTTGTTTTTCTTGAGTTTGCAAGAAGGGTCAAATGGAGTACTTGCAGGTTTACTATCAAACTGGTTAAATTTCTTAAGAAATGATTCAACATAATGAGATTGACTAAGACTGAATCCATTAGACTCCTTTCTAATTTTCATCCCTAGGATTACATCAGCAGGACCTAAGTCTTTCATGCCAAAGTTCTCACTCAACATGTTCTTAGTGGAATTAATGATTTCTAAGGTTGTGCCTAGTATAAGCATATCATCAACATACAAGCATACAATCACACATGCATCATTTATAGATTTATTGCACACACATTTTTCAGCTTCATTTATTTTAAATCCACTAGAGAACATTACATGATCAAATTTTTCATGCCATTGTTTCGGTGCTCGTTTCAAGCCATATAAAGACTTTTTAAGTCTACACACTTTGTTTTCATAACCCTTCACTATAAAGCCTTCGGGTTGGTCCATATAAATTTCTTCATCTAATTCACCATTTAGGAACGTAATTTTTACATCCATTTGATGTATTTCTAGGTTATGAATTGCAGCGATTGCAATTAGAATCCTAATGGAAGTAATTCTAGTGAAAGGTGAATAAGTGTCAAAGAAATCTATACCTTTTATTTTTTTATAGCCCTTAGCTACTAGTCTAGCTTTATACTTTTCCACAGTTCCATCTACCTTACGTTTTCTCTTGAAGATCCATTTACAGCCTATGAGTTTGCACCCTGGAGGTAAATCTACTATCTCCCAGGTTTCATTCTGAACAATAGAATCCATGTCACTAATAGTGGATTCTTTCCACTATGGAGCTTCAGACGAAGTCATGTCCTCTTTATTGGTTTGTGGATCAGTTTCAACTAAACAGGTTATGAAGTCTGGCCCAAAAGATTTTCTATTCTAAGTCTTTTGCCTCTTCTAGGTTCATAAACAGATTCATCTTCTTCTATCGTTAAAATATGGCTAGAAGAAGGGACATCTAGAGGATCATCACATATCATGCGAGATTCAGATTTCAACGGAAACACATTTTCAAAAAATGTAGCATCCCTAGATTCCATAATGGTGTTCACACCAATTTCTGAGTTTTCAGAACTCACAACCATAAACCTATAAGCAGTGGTGTGTTCGGGATATCCTATGAAGACACAATCAACCGTTTTAGGTCCTATTTTAGTCCTCTTAGGTGGAGGAATAGAGACCTTGGCTAAACACCCCCACACTTTGAGGTATCCATAAGAGGGTTGTTTGCCTTTCCATAATTCATACGGTGATTTGACTGATCCTTTAAGGGGCACTCTGTTCAGGATATAGCAAGATGAGAGGACG
>JAJJMC010011502.1:1079266-1111363 GCA_023531435.1 Papaver californicum | reverse complement strand
CCCCCCCCCCCCCCCCCCCCACACACACACAATTTCGCGGTAGTCCTGAACTGATTAACATGGCATTCATCATCTCCTTAAGGGTTCGGTTTTTCCGTTCAACCATTCCATTTAATTGTGGTGAATAAGGAGGAGTTACCTCATGAATAATGCCATGTTGTGCACAATAGTCTCCTATAGGGATTACATATTCACCCCCACGGTCAGATCTAATGGTTTTAGTTCTGGTGTTCAATTGGTTTTCTACTTCTAATTTATATAATTTAAATGCTTCTAAAGCATCATCTTTCCCTTTAAGCAAGTAAATATGACATTATGTAGTACAATCATCTATGAAAGTGACAAACCATTTTTTACCACCTCTAGTTTGGATTGATTTCATATCAACTAAGTCTGAGTGAATTAACTCTAAGGGATTAGAATTTATGTGGACATTTTTCTTAAAGGGCTTCTTTGCATATTTTGATTCTACACAAACTTCACATTTATGTTCATATTCCAAATTTAATTTTGGAATGCAGCCAGAGTTTGCCAATTTGTTCATTGATTTATAATTTACATGACCAAGTCTACCATGCCAGATATTGAATGAGACAACAACATAAGAAGAATCGATTTTATTAACTTCAACAGAGGTTACAGATAATTTGTATAAGCCTTCATCTTTATAGCCCTTTCCCACAAAATCCTTTCCCTTAGTGATAATCACTTTCCCAGACTCAAAAACAATCTTAAAGCCCTTATAATCTAGCACACCACTTGAAACGAGATTCTTGTAGATGTCTGGTACATATAAAACTTCATTCAACGTGAGGATTTTCTCGGAAGAGAGCTTCAGCGAAACTTTCCTTTTCCTGCAACCTGTGCTGCAGATGAATTACCCATATAGAGTTTTTCTCCTTCTCCTACCGTCTGATAGGAGGTGAACATGTCTTTACTTCCACAGACATGTTTGGTAGCTCCAGAACCCACCAGTCTCTCACGTTGGTAACTAAGTTAACCTCAGACACCGTGCCAGAAAACTCATTTTTACTACTTTCAACTAAGTTTACATTTGATTTCTTAAAATTTGCATCTTTGCGTTTTCTACAATGAATTGCCATATGGCCAGACACACCACAAACATAACATGCTCCCTTAATTTTACCAATACCAGATTTTGGTTTTTTAAAGGTACATTTTCTTTGTGGGCCAGGCTTGCGCTTGTTATGGTCCAGACTTAGATTAGCAAATTTGTGTTCGATGACGTGAGCTTTGTTTGACATGTCTCTTGCAGAAGAAACATTCTTGTCCTTTGAACACAGCAATTCTTCAACTTGAATTTTCTTACCCAATTCTACCATGGAAATTTCACCAGTTTCATGTCTTCTCTTGTATTCAGCCCAGGAATTTGGCAATTTTTCAATAACAGCAGAAACTTGAAATGTTTCGTCAATAACCATTCCTTCAGCAATTATTTCATTAATAATTTTTTACAACTCCAGAAACTGATCAACCACTGATTTATCATTCATCAATTTATATTCCAGAAAACGTGCAACCAAGAATTTTTTACTTCCTGCTGTTTCTGCTTCATATTTATCTTGTAGTGCAGTCCATAGATTATAAGCATTGAAATTATCCTTAGCATTGTAAAAATCATATAGAGCATCTTCTAGGCAGTTTAAGATATGATTTTTGGCCATATACTTACTTCTCATCCAACTTTCTAAGTCCTATAATTTTTCAGGTTCATTCAGAGACTCATCAAAAGGCTTCAGAACCATCTCATCTAGCATGTGGAAACTCAAGAAAAATAACATTTTTGACTTCCATCTCTTGAAGTCCTTTCCAGAAAACTTCTGAGGTCTGTCAACATCAGTCTTCACCATTGTTACAGAAGTAGAATTTTGAAATTAAACAAGTCTTGAGTTAAGAATGTTGGAGAATATTCCTGTAACAGTAAGCAAACAAAGAAAAACTTGAAAGAGATTAATCGTTAGAACAAAACAACACAGTTCATACAACCACACAAGCACAGAGAGATGGAGTCGCCTGTTCAACAGACTGCCCTTAACTCAATATTTGTCAGGTACACCTTTAGAAAGATGTTGTTATACCTTTAGAGATGAAAATTTTGAATCCAGGATAAAACCACCTGATACCAACCCAGTTAGAAAAACTCGTTGGCCCGTTGTGAACTTAACAGTAGAAGAAAATGAAGAAATAAACTAGTGTGCAAAACAAAGCAAGAAGAGGGGAAAAGTCGTCAGGTCAGTGGCTGCGACTGGGGTAAGAAAAAAAAACCTGACTTTTGTTTTTCTTTTAAAGAAGAAGAAGACTGTTGATTATCAAACGGTAAAAAATCAATTAATTAAACATATTTAATTCGAGATATTTAATTAAAATATTTTGTTATTAAACCTGATTTAAATTTATAAATTCAAAACGACAAAATACTTAATGTACAAAATTAAAATATAAACCGTTGGATCTCAGATGGGCACTCGCAGGCTCGCGCCAAGGCTCACCCAAAAGCACACGCAAGCTCCGCAAGCCCGCGGCCCGCGGTGCTTCGGTGTTCGCACCGCACATGTGTGCATTTGCCCACTAGTCCATTTCCTAAGTCCATATCCAATCCACTAGTTCTTTTTTCTTATGTAGAACGTTTGTGGTAAAGAGGATAAACTTCCTTCTTGGTTTGCCCAATATGAGACAAACCAAAGGTTTCTCATTCACTAAGAAGTGAAAATGGATGGCTCTATTTTTCCACCCCAAGTTTGGACTAGTGACCCTTGATCCCACTAAGATATATTAAGTAACAAAAATCATTTTAAGTAAGAATCCATTTTTAATTCTAACAAATCC
Organism: Papaver californicum; assembly: GCA_023531435.1. NCBI lineage: Eukaryota > Viridiplantae > Streptophyta > Magnoliopsida > Ranunculales > Papaveraceae > Papaver > Papaver californicum. The sequence goes on along the minus strand of JAJJMC010011502.1, from coordinate 1,108,516 downwards.
TCCTCTAACGAGGCGGTTGTTGTCACCCTTCCTCATTTACAGTCGGTATTTAAGATAGCACATGTATGAACTCATCATTATATGACAATTTTGTTAGCCGTACTTGTCAGGTAAAGAGTTAAAATGCTGCTACATAGCCAGCATTGATGGATTTAGTGCAGCTTCATTCCACAACTGCTGTGATTTTAAAGGACCTTGCATAATAATTGGCTACACAAAAGACTCCTTCAAGTTTGGTGCATTCAACCCTGAAGGTTATAGAAGCACAGATGATTATTACGACACTTTTGATGCATTCCTATTTTACTGGAATAATGATGATGAAAATGAACCTATTATCTTACCGAAAGTGGGTGGTAGTGGTGCTGCATTATTCGACTACGCCAGAGGCGGCCCCTTTGGCGCAGACGGGCTACTTATTGGACCACCGCTAGCACCAGTTATGGGAGGGTTTGCTGGACCAGATACAAACTCTGGAATTGGTGATCTAAGACAAGCTAAGTCTAGGTTAGGATTATCTTATGCAAAAAGAGGAGATGGTAAGGAGTCTTTGTTTGGAGATGAATCTAAGACAACAATTAAAGAAGTTCAAGTCTACTCTAACCCCAAAATTGCAAGCTTATATTGAAAAGATTATACTGAAATACTTGTAAACTGACTCAGTTGTCCATTTATTGGATCCAACTTGCCTATGTTTTGAGCTGGATTGCACCATTTAGATGTCTTAAGTTACTGCAACCTGCTTTGGTTATGGTTGCTGTCGCTTGCTCTTCACCGATTCGATGAAATTAGTGAGGTTAATCATGGAAGAGCCTCCTTCACTAACACTCTTCTTCGATATATCTTTCAACTCTGAAGCTCTTGCTCTTATCATTTCATCAACAAGTAAGGCCTTGACCTTGTTGATAAATTCTTCCTTTGATATGATTCCACCATCATTTTTTTTCAACTGCAAGCCAATTTTCCAGACATCACAAATGTAACTCTGGTTAAGAAATTGATCAACAATGTAAGGCCAGCACAGGAATGGAACTCCCATAACCACTCCCTCCATAGTTGAGTTCCATCCACAATGCGTTACGAAGCATGCTATTGATGAATGTGCCAACACTTTCTGCTGAGGTGCCCAACCGACTATTCGAGATCGGTTTGCAACTCTTGCTTGAAAACCATCTGGATAAGCATCAATATGTTCGTCAGTGAGGTTAGGCCGTACCGCCCACAAGAATGGTTGACCCATCTGTTCAAGGCCTAGTGCAAGTTCATGAAATTGGTGCTTGTTGATAATTGTGGTGCTTCCAAAAGCAAGATAGATGACAGAACGACCAGGTTGTTGATCGAGCCAACTCAGACAAGTTGAGTCCTCAGCCAAGAAGTTCCCACTAAGCTGTGTCTGTTGATCAGCTGCAAGCAGCAGCGGACCAACAGGAAGGAGATTCTGGTTCAGTGGATAATTTGATTTTTCTAGCTCGTAAACTGAATTGACAAGATACCAATCAGCGTCTTTTATATCTCGAGTATTTGATCTAATAGATCGAAAAAAGCTCCGCTGCAGAATACTGTCACCAATACGAATCCATGGGAAGAGGTCTGTGTTCATAGCAGGCATGTCAGGAGAGAAATGTATCATTTGTTGTTTCGTTGGATTTCCTGCAAAAGTATCGGCCAATTTTAAGAATCTCATATACAATTTTTTATAGAAAACAGAAATACAGTAAAATGTTTCGTGCTCTTACCTTCGGAATCAAGTATTCCTTTTTCGATCATCTGCTCGAGGTGTAGGTGTACAGTCCTGAGCCCTGCAGAAGCAGTCCAAAATGCTGCAGCTGGGATTTTCATCTTCTTTGCGACTTTCACAGCCCAACCCATATTCTCATCAGCTATGACACAGGTAATCTTATTATCATCATCACTTGACTCATTTATTTCTCTTATTAACACCTCTAGATAGTTTGGCATTGAAGTTGAGATGGAATCGAGAAGTTTTGCAATATCTCTTTGGTCAGCTCCTGGTTCCCTACCATCTGGGATTGAAACTAGATGAATGTCATTCTCTTTGCTGTTGTTACTTTGGTTTGGCAAGGAAGCTACAACACTTTCGTGATTGTTGTCTGTATTGACGAACGTGATTTTGAAGCCGTGTTCGGATAAGTAATTTGAGAGCTTCATGAGAGGTATGACATGACCTTGAGCTGGAAATGGTAAAACTAAAGCATGTATTTTCTTCATTGTAACTTGAATTTCTGGCCTAAATCTTAAGTTGTTAACTATCCAGATTCCAGACTCACTAGGCGCTTGATATAAGGACTTGGGGGAAGTTAATGAGAAAGTCAAGAAAAATATGATTGGGGAGCAAGTTGGACTTTTGTTTCTTTATCAATTATTTTCACCTCTTTCCGTGTTGGGTTTGTGTGGAGTCCAAGTTTTATGACATTAATAAGTAGTATTATCTTCACTGTCACCATCCATCAACGAATAAATTATACCAAGTTGTAGTTTCGCTTTGCTTCTTTGTTTTTTGTTTTTATTTTTGTTTTTTCTATATATTCCACGTTAGATAATATTTTACTTATACCTCTATTTATTAACTTAATATAGTTTTTTTTATCGATAAAAAAAACGAATGAAGCTTTTTTTTAATGATAGTTTGGGGTTTGGCAGCTCACGACTATAAGAAGAGTGGGGATCTTTTTTTTTTGGTACCTCTCCCTCTTTGCTGGAGTTATGAGTGTGACGTTCCCTCCCATATCGTAAGTCGCTGCTGTGATAACATTTCATGAGAATTTCATAACAGAGAAAGGGATGGCCTTGGCTCTAACACTATAAGGCAGCAACAACAAAGTCAGCAGCTGCCTAATGAAAGAAAGGGGACACGGTCGACCCACCAATTATGTGTTAGTTGTTTCTATTCATATTAATTGTATATAAGATACCAAGGTGACTGTGGCCGTGGAGACCTGTACTCGACGTTGTGGCCGTGGAGACCTGCACTCGAATCCCAGCAGCCACATTAAGGTTGGGCAGTGGAGAATTGCCAAAACGAAACATGTAAAATCGATCGACCTAAGATAGGCCCCAACTATTTATGAAACGAATCCAACAACTATAATTTCACCCCAACTATTTATGATATTTGTAATTGAATTAGAGAGCATGTAATCACAACTAAAGAAAAAAAAAACTACTAATTTTATTTCACATTCAATCAAAATTTAACAACGTTTTTTTCTGGAGTAACATGCCTATTTTTTAACATCTCATACGTACAATCAAAGAATCCTTCAGGATTGCGTAATGAGCTTCATAAGTAAAACTTGTCATTTTACATCTTCGCCATTCTTCTCGAGCTCGCAATACAACTTCAACATTAGTTTCACCCCTTAATCGATATCGATGACAACCCGAACTAAAGCTATAAATTTTTCCACTTGTCTTCTTATAGTTTGATATCGACAAAACAACCCAGCTACATTACGGTTATTCGGATTACCACCGATCCAAACTGCTCTGCTGAAGTCGCATTTCATTAGAAGATGTTCACCAGTTTCAGGGCACTCGTTAGACATAACACATATTGGATTTATGTTGGGGGAGAATGTAGGTAAAGGTCCTCTAAAGGGAATAATCTTAGATATGAGTTTCCACACAAAATATTGTATTCTTGGTAAAAGATTCATCTTCCTGGTCTTCTTTGCAACCTCATCATCCATTTGCTCAGCTTTCTAGTCTAGAAGGTTATAAAAAGACTTGCTCGAAAAATTTCCTTGATTGTCATCGTCCCACCTTAATGTATCTTCCTTCTCTCTTTTAGGTTTTAACGTTGGAATTCTTCCCACAACTTCAACTTCAAAAAGTTCATATAAGAGTTGAACATTCCATCTTGAATCAGTGATTAGGTCCGAGACCATGTTATATTGCCTACCTTCCTGAGTAACTCTAATGGGTGTAGAGGTTTGATTGGGTATCCACTTATCTTGCCAAATGGTAATACGTTTACCATTTCCAACCTCCCATATACTATACTCTTTTATTATCATTATACCACAGTGAACACCTTTCCATGCCCAAGAAGAAGAAGAGTTACACACAGAATGAAAGGGATTTGAAAAGGGAAAATATTTCCCTTTCATAGTTTTAGACCAGATGGAATCAGGATAATGGAACAATCTCCACCCATTTTTTTGCAATCAGAGATAGGTTAAGGGTTTGAAGGTCCTTAAGCCCATTTTCTCCTTTTCTTTACTTTTGCAAAGCCCCTTCGAACCTCTCATATAGATCCCTTTGTTTGGTTCAAACTCCCCCCACCAAAAATATCTTATTCTATTGGTGATTCTCTTAGTAGCAATTTTAGGAATGATGAAAGAGGATATGGTATATATGGGGATAGATTCAAGGGTTGTCTTGGCTAAAACACCTCTACCAGGTGGAGATGGAGACTTGGTTCTCCATCCTTTAAGCATGTGGTCGACTTTATCCACCAGAGGATCAAAAGAAGCAATTTTCAATTTGTTGGTAAAAAGAGGACCACCAAGGTATTTATCATCAAGCTTTATCTTCTTGACTTGAAGAATATTTATAATCTCTTTCCAAGGTTATGTTGGATTCTAAGAGAGAAAAAGATGCCAGACTTGAAAAAAATTGATCATCTACCCAGAAGTGTTCCCATATTCAGTAAGAACTTTTAGAAGATTGGAGCTTTGTTTGAGGTGTGGCTCTAGTGAAGATTAGACAATGGTCAGGTATATGATTAGAGTCTTTCACAGAGGTACTGAAATCACCGACTACACTGACTTGGGCACTTTCACATATCTACGTCATTTGGGCATTCCTTTTTTCTACTGGGTCTCTCATCGTCAACAAAAAGTAAGTGGATGATGGAGGGGCATCTTTTGTTGAGTTTAATGCCAGAGATAAGACCTAAGTTTTCAGCATTGGTTATAGTCACAGAGAAAGATTCCATACAGAGAATGAAGAGATAAGGGGAGAGGGGATCACCTTTCGTAATCCTCTAGTTTGTTTGAAGAAAGTACTAGGAGAGCCATTAATGAGGATGGCTGAGGTGGTAGTGCTAATGCAATGATAGATAAGGTTGCACCAATGATCTCCAAATCCCATTCTCTTAAGGACATCAATGAGAAAATCACACTCAACACGATCAAAAGTTTTTGCCATGTCTATCTTTAGTCCCATTAGCTCACCCTTACCTTTGTGCTTGCACATAACATGGATGAGTTCATGAGCAACTAGGATATTGTCAGAGATGAGCCTTTTTTTGAAAAGGTTGATTGATAGGGAGAGATAATCTTGTCAAGAAGGGGTTTGATCCTATTAGCTAAAAGTTTCGAGATAATTTTGTAAGTTATGTTGCAAAGACTTATGGGACGGTAATTAGCACGGGTAGAAGGATGATGGACTTTGGGGATAAGAGAAATGTGGGTTTGGTTTATTTGGGTAAGCATATGACCACTAGATAAAAAAGTATGGACAGTTATAATAACATCAAGAGCAACCAAAGACCAATTCTTTTGGTAAAAACAATCCGGAAAACCATCCGGACCAGGGATTGAGTTGGGTGGCATGCCCAAAATGGCATCTTCAATCTCAGGGTTAGAGGGAGGCATAAACAACCTAGATCTATCCTCAACAGAGAACATGTGAGGAATAAGGTTGACAATTTCAGTGTTAATGATAAGGTGAGTGGTAGTCAGAAGGGACTCAAAATAGTGATTCAAACATTCAACAATATTAACAGTTCCCTTAACCCAGTTGTTATTACTATCAACAAGGCCTTCAATATGGTTTCTCCTTTGGCGAATGATTGCATTTTGATGAAATAGGTAGTGTTCTTGTCTCCAAGATGGAAATTTTTCTCAGAACCTTTAATTTTCTATAATTCTACTTCATAGTCACAAAGCTTACTGATTTCATCCGTGGTTTGGAGAAGAGAAGTGTTATTTAATCTGGTGGAAGGTTTGACAGAATATCTCCAAATTTAATGTTTAGAGAGGAGATGTTTTGTTGGATAGAGCCAAAATTATTTTTATTCCAATGGTACACTTTAACTCTAACTGCCCGAAGCTTGCGCACCAATTGAAAAGCATGGGAACCTTGGACATTGAGGTTCCAAGTGGAATTGATGATATTTCTGCATTCCAACTCCTTTTGGAAAAACCAAAATATTTAAAGGGTTTTTTACTGGAGTGGACTTGTGTTTTAGTAGATAGGATGATTGGGGAGTGATCATACCCTATGCTAGGAAGATGTCTGAGTTTGAAATTAGGAAATGTGGTAACCCATCTACCCGAAGCTAGACCTCTGTCTAGTCTTTCTTCCACAAAGTTTATCCCATCTTGTTGGTTGGACCAAGTGAAGGGAAATCCAATAAAGCGAAAATCCTTGAGGCCTAGAATATTAAACATAATGTTGTATTCTCTGATAGCAGAACCATTAGATGGAGCCCCACCTCTCTTTTTATCACTATAGAGGATGATAGTTAGATCCCCCAGGATAAACCAGGGTAGAGAGATGGTAGGGAAAAATGACCTTATTCTTTGCCAGGAAAGCTTTTTCCTTTCATCATGGTAAGGGCTCCCATACATGAAGGTGAGAAACCACTCTGACTTAATTCTAGGATTCTAAATCACAATCTATTTGGTTGTTATCTTGATAGAAAATTGTGAGATTAACACTGTTGTCCCAAGCAACAGCCAGGCCTCCAGCTAAGCCAACAGGGTTTTAAATGGACAAATTCTAGAATTATAAATTGTGGAAAACATCTTCAACAAAAAAAAATTGTCTTTTGGTTTCAGAGAGAAATATGATATTATGATTGTTTTGATTGACCAATTTCCTGAGTTGTTGTCTAGTGCATTTAGGCTTAATCCCTTGGCAATTCCAAGATAAGATCTTGACAAATTGCCAGAAGTATGACATTATGGGATAGGTTAAAATAGGCAGATGGTAATGCAGGACAATGTTGCATATATTGCTAATGCAAGGACAAAGGAAATTTATAGATATTTGATCAAATGAGAGGGTTGAGAATTTTACCTGAGGAGAGTCCTCTATGAACAAGATGTCCCACTTTTGCATGGTACCAGCATCAACATTCTTATTATTATTCTCATCAGATTTAGGAGTCAAGCATGGCTTATTCTTCCTAGCATACTTCTTTTGATAATTTAGTTTGTTGGGCTCAGTGAAACTAGATCCTTTTTCAAAGTTGAGTATGAGATTGTTGGGAACACTTTCAAAGTGACTAGTGATGGAGGGAAGAGGAGTGATGAGTTGGGGTTCACTTTTGATATTTTTATCAGTGAGGTTGGTATTTTCAGGGCCAAATGTTTTCCTTTTGGTGATGCTTAAAGAATCTCCTGGGTTATTTTTCTTTCCAGAATTAACATTTTTCTTCCTAGCCCAGGTTTCGGGTGGTTTGGAAAAGATAGGAAATCCGGGTATTGTTGCAATATCAGTGAGTTGGTGAGTATAAGTGGGATGCTGAGGGGTAGTTTGAAGAACACTAGCTTCCACAATATTACTTGTTTTCCTTAATTTAGGTTCAAAACCAGGGGGAAAGTGAATTTTTTGATTTATGAGATCTGGTTAAAATCTAGGGAGGACACAAGGAAAGTTGGAGTGGGGGTTGAAAAATTTAAAAGAGGAAGAAGGGTGGTTACCCATACTAGGAGTAAAGATGTTTCCCCTAGCTTAGTAAACTTGGTTGGGAGCATTAGTGACATGGATGCTGCTAAGAATCTGGATGATGGGACTGACATGAGTATTGGTAGTAGGAATAGTGAAAATATTTCTGCTCCAGTCAACAAGAGGATGATTAAGTCCAAGAAAGACAACTATGATTGGGGATGGTTTTGGAATAGAGGGGGAGGTGGCTAACTGGTTCATGACTTGAGGAGAGGGTACCCAAATGTATGATTAATATGAGAACTGACCCTGAGGTGGACTAGAAAGATGATGAGATTGGGAAACTAAAGAAGCAGCAAAATAATCTTTTCTTTTAGGAGTGCATTGTTCTTTACTATGATCCAAAGTTCGACAAAACTGACAAAGGCGGAAATGATGAAGATAATAAGAAAATTCAATCCAAGTTTTGACTCCATCCACTCTACATTTAGAACCATATGGGAGACGTCTAGTGATTGGCACATTAACTAGAGCTTCAACGTTTTTGTCATAATAACCCCTTCCATAAGGATCTTTGAATATGACCATACTTTCTGCTGGTTTTAAGATTTCTTCAATAGCAATGTTTGTTATGTAATCATTGGGAACTCTTTTGAGGTAGATTTCAATGAGAACTCTATCAAAATCAGTTTCCTTGATATTTTGGATGCCAACATTGGGAATTGTTATAATAATGAGGATAGATCTATTGATATCCATGGTTTTGGGAGAGAAATGGCAGTGTAATCACTAGGATATTTTATACGGAAGTGGAAATAATTCTTTTTCATTTGGTAGGTGGTAATTTCGATATCTCCTGAGATTCCAAAAAAAAAATTTATATAATGGTAGGCTTGAGGAATAGTAATATTAGCCGGACTATGCAGCTTACCAAGAACACAAAGAGTGTCTTCTTGAACTGGTTTGGGTTTGAGAATTGCCTTATCTAAAACAACCACGGGATTTGAAGTAGTTGGTTCATGGCTGAGGTGATGGATTCAATAGAGGTATCGTTTGAAATAGACATCCTGGAAGTAGTAAGAGAGAGAGCAGTATTGTGAAGAATACTTCTAGGGGTGGATGTAAAAGCATAAAAGAAAAAAATGGAGATACATATAGTGCAGTGAAGTTTTGAAACACAAATTGTCAGGTACACTAATATGTGAAGTCTTGTTTTACCCGTGGTGTCAGACTGAACAAAATTGGGATTGAGGGTGTAACCAAAATTTTCCATTGGTTTAAGGACAAAGACGGTACTTTTTTTAATTAATACACACATGCCATAAGGAATCTTGTGGTTGGTGGGATAGCAGATGAGAAGAGGAGCAAGATAAATGTGAAAATTAAATTTCATTATGGTCAAAAAGCTTTTGATGTGAGGGATTTCAAAATGACCTTGATTTAGGTATATACAAAAGATAGATAATCTCCAAGATTGTAATAAAGCTCAAAATAGAAAAGGGGTTTAACCATTACTTACGCTAAATCCAAATTTAAAATTAGTATCTGAAAAGCACCAGAACTTTAAGCAGGAGGTCATATGCAAAGGACTTGAGAAGATTATTTTCCCCTTGAATTCAGAATCGTCACCGTTGGCCAGCCAGTGGAGAGATACCATGGAAACCGGGAGCACCCTATCAACAAAGAACATTAAAACATAAGTTAAGAAATTTAAGATGAAATTTTTAAATATTGTTTTCTGGGAAGGTGAAAGGAGAAAATTTAATTTCTCAATTAATAGGTTAGTGGGCAGATACACTGTCTCATGTTTTAATTTCTTTATAAGAGAGGAGTGGATGAAATGAGATATGATAGGAGTATCAGAGATAAAAGAGAAAATGTCTAAGATTAGGGAGAAAATAGAGGGAAGAGGGGAGAGTTCCTCAAAGGGAGAAAAAAAGACCGGGTATTTGGAGAGAAAGGGTAGTTCCAAGGACGGAGAGTTGGGTTCCAGGGGTATTTGGAGAGAAAGGGTAGTTCCAAGGACGGAGAGTTGGGTTCCAGGGGAGGGGACAAAGATTTTAACTTTACTAAATGGAGATTTTGTTCCAATAACTGGCCCATGTTTTGTATTAGAGATAGAGAAAACTCCAGAAGAGGATGAAGAGGATGAAGATGAAGTGGTTGAGGTAGTTCAAGTCATATTTATAAGCGACGATAAGGAAGAGGTAGAGACTGTAGCTTCCCGGAGTTAGATGAAAGGAAGGTAGCAAAGGTGGAGGCCCAAAGAGAGATGATAACTCCCCCTCGTAAACGCAGATAGAGGAAATGGAAGGATGTGATGAAGGATGAAAATAGGAAGCATAACCAGTTTTTCTAAAAATGTAATTTAGTTTTTTGAAATTTGAATCTGCAAAAGGTTTAAGCGTTTTGATTCTGTTAGGGATGGTAATGAAAGAATGTAAGAACCAATAGTGAGTAGTGTAGTTATGGTTAGATGAATGGATTAGTTTTTTTTTTTTCAACATGTAAAATGGAAGTGAAAACGGTATTGAAAAGAAATAGCTTGTAAGAAATTGGTGTTTCACATCCTGAAGTAGTATTAACAATGTTGGTAGTCTTGATGTAATTTTTGTGGTATTATTTAGAATGATTTACAGTTGTGGTAGTAGAGTTCCCCATCTTCTAGGTTTAGTCATTCTTTCTCGTATTTGCATTCAAATGCATCCATTTACACCATTTAAACCAAATTATGATATTAAAATATCACATGAAAGTTGTATAAATTTATATCATTAGAACTGGTTGTTTATTTTTTGCTAACTCACCTAATTCGTTTAGATATGATTTATTGGATCTGATTATATATCTTTAGGTTAAAATAAAAAAACGATAGTAACTCTTTTTTTCTTAAAACGGAGGAAAAACTATACTATAATAGAGTTACTGAATTTTTTTAAATTCAATAAATACGTGTCCAGCTAATTAGGTACAAAATAACCCTTCTCAAATTACAAATAATGAGTTTGAACTAGATTGCGAATCTGATCTAAACAACCAAGGTGTCATTAGTTTCGTATGCCTTTCTAACTTCTATCCCTCCCAGATCGCTGACTTACACGTCAGCTATTGGACTCGCAAAAAAGAACATTTTTTTTCTCTGTCTAAAAATGAGATAGAGTGACTCACATTCTAATCTTCTTCACTTCAAATTGATAACTACTGACTAGAATCCCTTAGAAGGTTTTCATTTCTAAAATTAAAAATATAAAAACCATATATATTCATTGTATCTTCACATAAACCAGATTTACCGACTTCTACATCTTCCAGAAATTCATTTTTTGAAAATTAAGATTGAAGTGAAAAAAAAGGATGTATAGATTATTTTCGCCTTCTACAGTGAAATCACTTGCTGTAATCAGAAACCAAGTACAGAAATGTTGTTTTTCAACTTCTTTACTCTTTGATGAGACCCAAATCCAGGTACTTACTTTCATTATCATGTCTATTTCATATTTTGGTTCTGAATGCATTGTTTAGATTCGAATTCTGTTGTGGGTTTTTTCAAAATTTTAACTAATTTTACATGAAAACAAAGAAAGATCTCATTTAGCTGACACTCTTTTGTATGTGATGGTTGTAGTTTAAAGAAAGTGTTGCACAATTTGCTAAAGAACACATTGCTCCTCATTCAGGAAATATCGACAAATCAAACTATTTTCCAAAGGTAGTAACTTTAGAGATTGTAGCGTATCCGGTAAGGCCTGACTTCTAGTTTCGTTAGGGGTGTTCATGGTTTCATACTCTTATTGCCAGGAGGTTAACTTATGGAAGCTCATGGGAGAGTTTAATCTCCATGGCATCACTGCACCAGGTATGGTCTTCTGTTGTGTAAAAGAATGTATCTTTTGGAGCTTTAAATTCCCATAGTTCTGATCAAATTTATAACGTAATGTTGCTTAGTACATATTGAAATAACACTACTTGAAAATGTCTAGTCTCCTCGGAGACAAAATGTTTCACCGACTGAAAAATAACATTACTTGAAAATTGGGTATTTCTTGTAGAGGAATATGGTGGACTTGGACTTGGTTATTTATACCACTGCATTGCTATGGAAGAAATTAGCCGTGCATCTGGATCCGTCGGCCTTTCTTATGGTGCTCATTCCAATCTATGCATTAATCAATTGGTAAATTGGAGAACTTAAAGTTGCAAACTATCTTATGTTTCTCATTCTTAATAAGTTCGTAGTCATATGATTTTAATGGATTTGTAGGTGAGGCATGGAACCTCTGAGCAGAAACAGAAGTATTTACCCAAGGTTTTGTTTCTGCTTTAATAAAACACATATTTACTTTGGAATGGAGTTTTTTTTGCTATATTTTTTACAGAAACTAAAGTTCGTGCTATCTGTTGAATGTGAAGTTGATCAGTGGGGAGCACGTTGGAGCTTTGGCAATGAGTGAACCCAATGGTACCTTCTTTTCCAGACTGATTTTATATGGCTGACAATACCCTTTATATCCACTGCTTTTTTTTTTTGTTAAGCTTCTAATTACTATTTTTGCGAATGACCAGCTGGCTCTGATGTTGTTAGCATGAAATGCAAAGCTGATCATGTCGATGGTGGATATGTTATCAATGGAAACAAGATGTGGTGCACCAATGGCCCAGTTGCTCAAACATTGGTATTATTATTAAACTGTTTCTATTTTTGATATGCATGAGAATTGTCACAACAGCATCTTGCTGCTATTTCTAGTTTACTGCGATTTCTAAAACTTGTTTGAGAAACTGTTCAAGATATACTTCATGGAAAAATGTAACTTACATCATGAGTACCAGTTCCTTGTCCTAATTTTCAAGCTCATGACAGACAACACACTGCTTTGAGATTACAAATTTCAATCTACTCTTTTCATGATTTTTAAAGTCTAAATACCTCAATTTTGTTTTTAGAACCATATTCTACTGTGTGGCTTCTTTGTCAATGTATAAGGTATCCTTGCAGTTGCAGGCCTACTGTGGTAATATTGTGACTCGAGATAAATTGTTGTTCTGCCATTTACTGATGCGTTGTGTTGTGTTGTGGTGTGAAATAAGATAATTGAACCCTTGGTTAACCATAAAAATCCCAAACGGGGCCTTAGTCCTATGGCTATGGTATGAAATCACTTAGGAAAAGGCTGTTGTTTTCATTCATAGTACAGTACCTGAATAGGCTCTTGAACATATAGCATATACTTCCTGTGTGTATTTTCTGTTTTCTGCGCATTATTCTTATCCAAAATAGGGTTCTTGTAAATGTGATTAGACAGAGGATCCCTAATGGTACTTATTTCAACATGTTAACTGCTTGATCTCTTTTATGTGGCCATGGAAGCTTATTCGTACTATATATTATCTTCTATGGTCGAGCTTTTGGGATTTTTTTCTTCTAGTAGTTAATAAATACTGATGCTAGTGAGTTGCAAAATAGGTGGTTTATGCAAAAACAGACGCTAAAGCAGGATCAAAAGGAATCACAGCATTTATAATTGAGAAGGGGATGCCCGGGTATTGTTTTTACACAAAATCCTGTTGTGATAAACGCAACAATGTCAGCTCAAAATATATTTGTGCTTCAAAATTATACATAAGACCCGAAATTACAGCACGTCCAAATCATACATTCATTGTCATGTTGAAATTATTTTTGCAGCTTCAGCACTGCCCAGAAGTTAGACAAACTTGGAATGCGAGGAAGTGACACGTAGGTGCACTTTACTCATCCACGATATTCTGTCTTGTTCTGAATTTGATGCAGCCCTGACAATGTTTTCATGATCTAAAAGATAATACTGATGCAGGTGTGAGTTGGTTTTTGAGAATTGTTTTGTGCCTGAAGAAAATATCCTTGGACAGGAAGGGAAAGGTATTAGCATGACCTCAGCCTCTAAATATGAAACACAGTTCATAGCATCATTTAATATTGTGACAAATATAGCTTGATTATGTGAAATGATGATATTTGGATCATGAACGAACCACCTTTGATAGTTTTGAATGTTCATTAACTTTTTTCCTTGTCTCAGGAGTTTATGTCATGATGTCGGGGCTAGATTTGGAGAGACTTGTTCTGGCGGGTGGACCACTTGGTCTGATGCAGGCATGCCTTGATGAAGTTCTTCCTTATGTTCGCCAGAGAGAACAATTTGGTCGTCCAATAGGAGAATTCCAGCTAATACAGGTTTGTATGTGTTTCTTTCATCTCATCTGCTATATGGACATGTTCACTCCCCTGCAGTGTACATGAACTAGATCTCACCTCACCACTGACTGACTTATTTTCATTTGTAAAAATAGGGGAAAATAGCAGACATGTATACTTCTCTGCAATCGTCAAGGTATTATGATCTCAATATGTATAGTCAATTATCACCCACCTGGGATATTATTTAACTCAACTACATGTTTTTTGTTGGGCAGATCTTATGTGTATTCCGTTGCTAGGGATTGTGACAATGGCAAGATCGATCGAAAGGTTCTTGACTAAATCTTCGTTTTTCCGTCGAGTCTCTGATTTGTTACGTCTTTAGTTGTTAGTCTCATAGTGTAGAGGTATACGTCTTTCCCAAATTGAATTCTCAGGATTGTGCTGGAGTTATACTCTTATCAGCTGAAAATGCCACCCAAGTTGCACTACAGGTGACAATAACCTACCTCTCTGGATTCTTTATTATTCGTGCACGATTTTGTTCATATGCTGCTGCATCATGTTGGGATCCATTTTCTCAATTGAAATGAATTGATGGTAGTCAATTAGGTTGAAAAATGATCCCTTAATATTGGCATACTCTTTTACAGCAATGTATTTCTACTATTTTTCTTACTCAAGTCTTGTGTTTGATATATATGGCAGGCAATCCAGTGTCTAGGAGGGAATGGTTATGTGATCGAGTACCCAACAGGCCGTCTTCTCCGAGATGCAAAATTATTTGAGATTGGTGCAGGTACTAGTGAAATAAGGAGAATGATTATCGGTCGTGAACTCTTCAAAGAAGAATGAAGCAAGATTCACCCCTCGTATTCTTCCATTCAGTAATAAATGTCCTAGTTTCACCCTAATGTCAGTAATTACATCACTAGCATTGTAAATTTGTAATGGTTTACCATGAGATGTTGCTCTTGCCAATTTCCATCAAACATACCTGCAAAAGAGAGCGTCTCTGGCCTGTCTTTAGTAAAGCTTCTTTCCACGGCTGTAAATAATAGAAATCGTCAAACTTTAGTTTTGTAAGTTTATAACTCTTATTCCCTGCTTTTTTCACTTTACCTTCATGAATCGAATTTAGTTTTCCTGTTACAGTAATTACAAAACGTGGTTGCAACTAATCTAATTTAGTATATCTCCCTGAGGAGTAACATTGTGAGAACTTCAACCATCGCCGACGAATTTGGTTCAGTCCATGAATTTTGATTTTGGATCGTAGTTGCATGATTTTCTTTAAAAAACCACTACATTTTTTCCTAAGAAGTTTAGCTTTTGAGAGTCTTCCAAGTATCTTCATGCGTCTATGCCCTGCAGTAAACCACTCAAAGACATGTTAGTTACTGTGGACAGTACTGTAACATGGTAAATTGTTTCCTCAGCATATTTTGGTTTCATTTTTGCGCCACGAAAAAAAATAGTGTCAAATACCAGTACTTGAAAAAAACTCAAAAAGAAAACTTAAGTTTGTACCTTGGTTCTTCATCGAGCTAGTTTCATGTTTTGCTATCGTTGGATTCAATAGCATCTGAAATTTGTGCACCAAAATAGACATCATATGGACATGTTTTAGAGGTGTCAATAAAAGTACGAGCACGTAGGTGATCGTCATTTTGGTACCTCTGATAGACTTTCCACGCGCTTTCTCATGCTCCTTTGTATAAAACCTCTGGTGCACTGAGCATTTTGGGTTTAAAATCTTTGTTAGCACTGAGCATTTTGGGTTTCCAATTAACAAAACTGTACAAGTTTTAGCACAATGACAAATTTACCTTCACGTAATGTCTCACATAAGCTTGAAAATTTGACAAATTCCGTATGGTCTTGTCAATTCTTGAACCTTTAATGTGCCATGAAAGAACATCTGTAAACATCGCATTCCACCAGTTAAAACCCATGAATCCACACCACATCCAAATTTCCAGCAACTATATGAACATACCAAAAGACATAAACCCTCCATTGGTGGTTAAATCTTCGAAATACTCTCCTCGTAATTCCGCAGGAGGAATTGGCGACCAAGTACAAGGAGGTGCTTTAGCACAAGATTTCGAATTACCCAAAACTACGAGTTCCTGTTTAAGAAAATATTTATCATGTACTGGGTAAATGTATATGGTGAGATTTATTTTGTAGGTCCTAATGATGAATGAGAAATTGAACCTGAAATAAAGTTGTTGCAATAATCACATCGGAGTCATCGCGAAAGCGCATCGGAAATACCACTGCGGTCTTCTCTGGCTTTGTAACACAACACATAAAATGAAGTCACTTCCCATCATATACTCAAAAATCAGTTTAACCAAAAGTAGTTGGAGTATTTTATGATACCTGTGTGACTACAAAAAAATGGTCTTTGGCATCAAATACAACCTTGATGGGCTTGTTGTACATTCCTTGAGAGGTAGTATCTTTAAAACTTGTGACGCATAACATTTCTTTTAGTTGTGAGCACACTATATCAGCATGCAATGATGAAATACTTGTGATTAGCTTCAAACAATTTTCTGAAAGCAAATTTATGTCACGGTCAGTCTAAATTTTTGGTGTCTCATATCTGCATCTAGGCGTGTCGGCAAAAAAGAAACACCTAGATCATTGGTAGAATGGATAAATTACCTATGTTTTGAGGGAATTTAGACAAGTCGATCCGTATAGTTAATGGATATCCTGTTTTAGGGGTTTCTGCGACTTCCATGACACTCGAATAGCTTCTTTGTGAGATATATTTTGGAAGTCCATTTGATAAAAATGTTCCTTGGGTTAACAAAGGGCTTGATACTGATAAGTAGATATGATGAGAATCTTGAGAATACACCTGCATTAAAACAAGAGTTGGCTCAGACGAACCATTTTAGCTACTCTATGACAATGTCATGCACCTGGTTAGTAATTCCGGGTACGGGAAACGTTCGGACGATAAACGTACGAGTATTATTCGTTTTGACGGAATATAAATAAGGTTCACTATTCGGTCAACGGTTCATGATTCAGGGATAATTCGGAATGACATACGTACGTTTATAATTCGTTTTAGGAATATAAATTCGACACACAAAATTCGGTATACAATAACCAGTAAGAAAATTATTTTTTAACATAATCTCGCTTTAGATACTATGATTTTATGATTTAAAGGAACTATAAATATGATATATGCAATATAATTAGCAAATAACGTATACATTGTTAGTGCAGGGCTAAGATTGATGTATGTAAGACTTTAAAAGTAAAAAATATGATTAAAAATAGTAATTTAGTGATGACGTGTCAAAGTATTATACGGACCGTATAGTTCGGTAATTCGTAAATACACATATAATTTGTTTTAGGATGAAAATTCGTAAATCTAAGTTGGGATTTCGAAAGTACGTACAATACGTACGGATTCGTAAATTATATGGATATAATTCGCGAATTTACTAACTAGGATCATGCGTATCGGTAAATACCTACCTGAATATGGTATTGCACTGATCCAAATTCATTTAGTTGGTAATCTGTAACTGATTGCTTTTCATGGCTGCTACAATGAAGAGAGTATACTTGAGTTAAGAAATGAACTAAAATGCACATTTTGGTGCATAAGTTTTGCCGGTTGCTCGAATTTAAAAGTGCATCTATTTTTTAAGATTGACCTGAAATCACAAACCTATAATAGAACTTGAGCAAGATTTCCTTGAGCGCTGGTGATGCCCTGTCAAAACAACCAGTTTCTCGCCTTGTCTTCATAAAATCCAAAGTTTAGACAGGATAGAAATGCGCCGAAGTGTTAGAGCGACACACAGTTTAAGCAAGGAGTGTCTGGCCTTGGCGCTTAATATATGGGATGTCACGGGCCATAAGATGGAGTGCAAAGTAAAGCACGTTGCAACAATGATAGCAACATTTTTGGTATTCATTTGAAGC
The DNA here is from genome assembly GCA_023531435.1 of Papaver californicum. Classification (NCBI taxonomy): domain Eukaryota; kingdom Viridiplantae; phylum Streptophyta; class Magnoliopsida; order Ranunculales; family Papaveraceae; genus Papaver; species Papaver californicum. The sequence continues at coordinate 1,090,731 of JAJJMC010011502.1, read as the reverse complement.
AAAATTGATGATGGACAAATCTTATTTCTTACTTTAACTCAACAATTACGCCAACATCATAACTTCCTTGTTTCTTACTCTTATCAACTTTTTTACGTCAATATCATTGCCTACAGCCTACCTGCTCTTTTTTTCTTCGTTAAATTTGCGAAATTTGAACCTTACTATCGTGTTGAGCATACACATACCTAGTTGAACCTTTATCGTGCACAATAACTGCGAACTCTGGCATGTTCTTACGCGTGGACTCAGAGTAGTTACGAAATAGATAAACATAGAATGGAAATGGAAGAGGAGAGTGAAATGGTCCCGTGTGAACTGAGCTTGCGACCTAAGGAGTAAAGGAAAAGGCGTTTCTAACTTTTTAAATTGTTTTTATTATCACTAGAATTTAGTCCCACATCGAAAGTACAACAGACTTGAATTCACTTATTTCTTTTATTTTATTTTTGTGAATAAAAAGAAAACGAATATAAAAAACCATAACCGTTGGTGATTCTTATTCCGACATTAAGCCTGGAATATGATCACCCATAACAGATTCAGGCTGACATTTAAACAGATTGGATGTTGGTCACCATTGTCGACTGATACCTCCCCTCTGTCTTTTAAAATAAAAAATAAAATAAAGTTCGGCATAATATTCCATTATTGTTTGTGTAAGCCCTGTTTTCTTGTTTTATTTGCAAGTTTGTCTGCAACCATGTTCTCCTTCCTATGAACAAAAAGAAAACCCAAAAAGTTTACACAATTTTGTAAAATCCTCATAGCTTCAGTAACAATAGCTTCATTTCTCCAACTGATTGTGCTTCCTTTTCCTTCTGCAAAAAGGATTACTCTCTGACAATCACCCTCAACCCAAAAATTAGAAATGTCCATTGTTCTTGCCCATCTTGCAGCCTTTAGCAAAGCTATAGCTTCTGCCTTTTCAGGGCTCGAAATGTTAGGCTTGTCACATTTTGTGGCTAACCGCAAGTTATGTTTATCATTCTCTGGCGCTGAGTACGACACAAGTTAGCTAGTGTTAAGTGCTGCTCACAATTTCTTATTTTCATTTTCATTTATAGAATAACACAGCCATAGGTTATGTGGTTTTAGAATTTTATTTATTTATTTTTTGTTCAATCAACGTATTTCAATTTATTTAAATCAAAACAGTGATTACATGATCGCTTACAAGAAAAACAAAAACATCAAAATACAAGACAATTACATCCCTAATACAAATAAAGATATCAATTACCAGTAAATTACAAACAGAAAGAATCATAAACAGTAAAGATACCCAATTTGTATCTATGTAGTAGGGAGGAATGATGGTATTATCCGGAATCAACTCCGACCATTTAATCTGATTTTTTTCTTCTTTGATAAGAGATGCTCCTAAAAGAGAGGAGTATTTTGCCCGTAATTTTGTATACCCAAACAAACCCGGATGCCCAAAATCTCTTAGAATAGATTCAAAGCGATTCTGTTTTCAATAGTCGATGTTTTTGAATCGAGAATAACAAGCCACGATCCAGCCATTAAGTTTTGAAGAAATCGTACTCAAAGCGAAGAGACAATCGCCCAAATAGCTAAGAAATATGTCGAAAGACATCAAAATAAAAAGAAAATATTGTTGTAGAAATATTATTGGTGGTATGTATGACCACTCCCATGTATCAAGATGCATGTGCATCTACTTTCCTAACTAGGCACATGTAGCTCTTTCTCTTCTACTATCAACACTTGTAACTCCATCCCTTTCTTGTTTGTGTACATAAAAGAAGAAGTAGACAAGAAATAAAACATCCTGATTTCTCTTTACACTTTTATCTTCTCCTTCATAATTAATTTTCCTTCTTCTCCTTCATACTTTGTCCCCTCTTTTACACGTCATCAACACTTTGCACACCATTTTAGCTTTGATCCTTCACAACAAAACAAAGAAGTTATTGGCTTCATCCTTAAATCAAGTAGGATTTTTTCAAAAGAAGGTATACCTCAACCATTCCTTCCATTATCATATACTTATTTACTCTTGTTGGAAGTGATATATTTATCTCATCCCACTAGTGGAAAATGGTGTTTTAACAACCCACAATGACAGTCGTTGACTTTTGACTGAACAAGACAGACGTGGAATAAGAAAAATACGGAAAATATCTACGACCGTTAAAATTTGTCTCAAAATATTTACCATTTTAGCCCTCGTTTTACCACCCGCGATTGATGATGATGGTATTTTCTATGATTGATCCTAGCCATCCATGTAAGATATGTATACCTAGATAAATTCCTAACCTAAGGGCAACTGCAACGGTACGAGTATACCAAATACCAAAGAGTAAAAAAAATTGCTCGTTTTTCATTTTTTACACAACGGTTTTGTGAGTAAATATGATCGCACGTCGTTTTAATTAGACGTCTGTTATAAAACGCTATTGTAAAAGAACGTTAGGTGATACGGACGTTTCTCTAGTGGAACGTATGTTGTTGGACGCACATTTGGGTGAGCGTTTCATATTCTGGAACCAGACGCACTTATAAATGAGCGTTTGCATTCTCGTACGCTTCCTTAATCAAACGTATGTTTAACGTCCACACTAATGCACGTTTAGTGATATATGTTGTGCCTAAAAGATGCCTGAATGCCAGAAGCCCCTTTATAATAGCGCTTAGTATTGAAACGTCCACCAACAGAAGCGTGAGCTGAGTTTCACGTTCACCTAAAGAAGCGTAATGAAGCACGTCCACCAGTGTAAGCGTTAATAAGACTAGTGCTCCGGCGCTCTCCTAAGAGAGCTTCTGGTGCTCCGTCGCTCTCCCAAGAGAGCTTCTGGTGCTCCAGCGCTCTCCTAAGGTGCTCCGGCGCTCTCTTTTTAATAGAACGTATGATATACGGACGTTATTTCAGTAGAACGTTTTAACCAGACGCTCATTTGGCTTGCGTTTCTTCTGCCAGCGTTCTCCTAGTGAAGCGTTACTTCATACGCATTCTTTTGTGAGCGTCTCATCAAACGCTTTTCAGCCACTGCGTCCTTGTTTCAAAACCGTTTCATAAGGAAACGTCTTTTGTTAACGCCCAATTAGAAGGGCGTGTAAGTATATATAACATTTGAAGAAAATTTCTCTGAAACAATAGTTTTATTCGCCTCATTCTTATATATACTCATCCGTTGCGGTTGACTTTGGGCGACCAATATTTACTCTTTGGTATAGTCGTCCACTGCAGTTGCTCTAAGTCGAGAAAACCCTCTCTCTTCTTCTCCCCTCCCTCCAGCCACACCCATTCACCTTCACAGCCATCATCAATCCATCACCATGAGCACACCCTTAAATCTCTTGTAATCCTTATCATAAAGGTGTCACTACTATTCAACTTGAGAGATTTGCTAATCATCCAGATTATGCTTCGGTATGTCATTTCTCTCCCAGGGTGTCTTTCGTTTTAAAATTTTGGGGATTTTTTGTCACTAGTCTGATGATTTTTCGGTTGTGGTGTAGGGTCAAGAAGATTGCTCGTTACATTGTTTATATGTTTCGTGAGGTTAGTTTGCTATAATCTAGGGTTTTGCTTGTATTCTGTTTTTGTTTTTTCAATTTGGGTTTTAGAGGTTTTGTGTGTTTGTTTTTTCAATTTGGGTTTAGGGTTGAGATGAAAGCTATAAGATTTTTTCCATAACCTAAAATTTTGCAGATCTACTGATTTTGTTCCGGTAATTATGAATTCATTTATAATTTTTGTTTCCCTCTTTCAAATATTCAGAGATCTAGACTTGTTGGTCTCTGAAAACCGAAGAAATGGCGGAGGAAGGAAGATCTGATGCCAATCTTATGGAATTCAGTGTTGACTGAATTCTTTTCTAGCATCAAACCCAAAATATAATGAATCCCGTGAGCTCACATTTCCAACTGAAGAATAGGTCAAGTTCACTAATCAGGGGTATAAATTTTCAATCTCATGGTTTATTGTTGTATTTTTATTTTTTATTTTTACTGGAGTTTGGGTTTTTGTGTGAAATTGATTTCCTTTGTCTTAATAATTTTGTTTATTTGAAAGGATGTTATGTTATATGAATGATGCCAATTCCTTGAATTGTTTCTGGAAATATATGAAACAAGGTATCAGTGTATGGTTAGATGTGCCTTAATTTGGAAGCTTTGGCTAGACGGATTGTTGTTATATTTAAGGATTCTCATCTTTTTTTTTCTATTTTTTTTGCGTCGGGAATCTGTCATCTCTATTCAAAGATTGACTGAATACATTTGGTTTTAGATTTAAGTTCAATTCACTTACAAATTTCTTTTGTTGAGAGTTATGTAAATTCTTATACCAAATTGAGTATCTGATGCCTTAATTTTAACAAGAGTTTTAATTTTTTAATGGTTTGTCTTAGTTTTGTGAAGGTGTTTGTTGATATGACTAGGAGAATATTGTTTGAATCAATGCGTAAGTGGGGAGGGGAAGTAGGGATCCACTTTGCAACCCATATTCGGTCTAATGTCATCACTCTTCATGAAAACTAAGGTAACTAACTAATATTTTACTTCATTACCTCCCTGTTAAATATCTTACCCGCCTACATTCTGCACGGAAGCATAATGTTATGGAATGAATATACATATCCAAACTTATCAATATCCATTCACTTCATGACTTAATTAAATATTTTATATGGCAATATATGTATACTTCTTGTTAAATTGTTTTGTAGTATGTTTGTTATGCATTCAGTTCATAACTTACAAAATCATTTGTTATTGGAATGAACCAATGCAAGAAACCGTGAGTAGGGAGATGATGGGGAATCACCTGTATTGTGAATCCAGTAAGGATTAAAGTAAATATATTGCATCTGGTCTGATTTGTAAGTGAAAGGAATGGACATCGTTAACACTAGAATACCGTAAGCTCACTTAATCAAAGTATTTATTTGATATATAAATCTTTGAATTATATCTGTTTTGTGTCCTAGTGATGATTTAGCCAATGTTTTCTTCACGAGAAATGTTTGCCTTGGTGCCTTCTAGAACCTCTTTAAAAGGCATGATGTTTGTACATGTAGATTGGTAGTTATGACTTAAAATGTACAGGCAGTCGCAACTGATTTTTACTGAAGGGCACCGCGTGATATGGTTTTGTTGGCTGATTTTGGAGTACCTAGACTATGAATTAGTCCTGGGTGTCGTCTTCTAAGAAGTTGTAGAGGGACTTATCTAGTTTCCAACGAGATATTGTTTGAACTCAGCATGTCAGAGCTGATTTTTGGAAGAACGATTCTGTCATAGTTTTTCTTATGCCCCTTTTCTGTATTTTTGAATAGCTTAAAGTATGAATCAGCTCTGGATGTTAAGTAGAGAGTTTTACATATTTGTGAGCTCTTTTCAGAATGATACTAAGTGCCTGATTTGGTTCCTTACTTTAGAAGTTATAGCTTCGTAAACATAGCATGTCAGATATGGTATTTCTGGAGAAAGGGTCCTGTCATGGTCTTCTCCTGATATTTCAAGCAATCTTATGTGATAGAGTGTCAGTTATTGTTTCAAATGAGAAGCTATATGCTTTTATTGAATGCTAGTGAAGTATATAGAAATTATTAAATACATGTAGTTGGGAACGCCAAGTTGAACTATAAACTTGGTTCTATTCTTGGGGTTTATATAAATCCACCTCTCTAATTAAGTTCTGAACTTCTTCTTTTTTTGTAGTATTGGCTTCAAGCTAAGTTTAGATATGCTTGCTTCAACTTATTGGATATATGTCTAATCTGAACCCCCTCGACTGGTGAGTTTTTGCAAACTGACAAATAAAAGGGTTTTATTATCTTTAATGAAACTACCGGTGCATTATGTCATGAGAGAAATATTAGATGTCTACTTGAATACATTTCTTGAGTTTTATTTCTCTCATGTTACTTGGATACAAAACTAATTATGTCTTTGTTGTTTTATCAGTGGCGAAGAGCTTCAAAGTGAGTTTGAGCATCTGGCCTTCATTAAGGAAAATTCTGAACGATAAACCGTTGGCGAGTCTTACCGGTAAAATGCTACATGTATGAAGATTTTGAAGTTTTCTGGTTGTTAGGTTGTAAAATGAAATGTGGTTGAGCATTATTTTTAGTCTTGAAGTTTTCATATTTTTAACTTAGGGTGATTTTAAGTTGTTAAAGTTGTAAATCGAATCTAACTTCCAATGTAAGTGTTGATTTGGCTTCATTTGTAATTTTAGTTTTAGTTTCAATTTTAATTTTCATTTTTATCTCAATTTTTTTAGCAATTCACCATTCAGCAGAATCAGCTCTGGAAATCAGCCCAAACAGATTCAGTGCAGGCCTTCAGCCAATTCTGAATCTATATTTTTTTAATATTAAAAATGTATATCTACGACCGGTTCAATCAGTACAATCCCTTGGCTGCTAAAGACGGTTTGAATTAAGTTATTCCGTCCCTAAGACGCAGTCGTACACAAAAAGGCATTCAAACGGCCTCTTTTGCGACAGTTAAAAATATGTCGTTCAACTTGTATCTATGATCAGAATTGGACTATGATTTGTATCTATGATCAGAAGTTGGACTATGATTTATCCGCGTTACTCACACAACCATAAAAAAAAATAGTTTATGCGTCCACGCCTGCCCATAAAGAAATTCGGTCTCGAAATATGGTACCAAAAATTTATCAATATTTATGGACTCAGAAGGACTTGAATACCATATTAATATCCCTTACTTCGTCTATGGGATATCCTCATGAGCTGTTTTGGGAACATGACAAAAATCGGACAATGGTATTTGTGTTACCTATACAACCATAAAAAAATTTGGTTTATGCATCCACGTCTAGGCATAGAGAAATTTAGTCTCGAAAAAATGGTACAAATATTTGTCATAATCATGGACTCAGAAATACTTGAGCACCATAATAGTAAGATTCTTGTCAATAATAATGGCAGAATTATGGGAAAAAAGAAAGTTCCCGAAGCTAACCATGGCAAGGTTAATAGAGGAAAGAAACCCAAAGGAAAGAGAGTTCGACACTCTGATTCACGTCCCCATGATTCATAATTATGTGGAGATAATACTTCTCGTGGAAGAGGACATAATAAGGGACATAATCGAGGCCATGAGCTTAAATGTCATTCTAATACTTAGTACTGAGAAGGAACTTCTGGCCAAGGTGGTAGCAACCCCAAGTTCGAGAAAACACCTAAGAATCTCGCTAATAAAAAGGCCGCAAAAGAAAATACGCTTTGCTTTAGGTGTGGATTTTCCGGGCATTTGTACAAGCAATGTAAGGCTAGTTCCAAAATAGATGCGAGCTACAAAAATTACCGGGAAACTCTCGAACAGGAAGCTCGCTATATAGAAGAAAATGATCTTACTCCTGACGTAAATCTTACAATCATAGACTTCCATGGAAACAAGGAATTTTCCCCACCCAACTTTGCATGGGCCTAAACATATAGTTTCTTGTTTGATGGTTTAGTAGACTCTGTCTTTAAATAACTTGTTAGATGCTTTAAAGTCATTTTATGTTATCTTGGATTACTATTTGTTTAATGGTTTGAATATGTGTCATCGTTGCTAAACATGTTCTAACTATCTTTATGTTATGGGTATTGATTATCTATAAGTATTTATTTTCTATTCTGTTGTATAGAATTTTACTTTGTTTATGATAATCTATTATTTAACATGTATATAAGAATGGAAATGACGTTTTTCTAGAACATGATTCTCTAAAAGAAATGAGATAAATTGTTCGTTTATTTTTGTAGCATTCCTGACTAATGTACTTATAGGAATGTCTCAAGGAGAAATTGAATGTTTAGGTGATAGTGCAACCACCCACACTATCCTAAGAAATAGAGAATTTTTGTTGATTTCACTCCTTATCTACGATGATTGGATCATCACAAGTAATAATTGGGCGAGGTACTGCTCAATTTTTGTAGCCAAATGGCAGAATGATTAAAGTTACAAAAGCTCTATATGCACCAAGAACTAACCAAACTTTGTTAAGTTTCAAGGATATTCCTGCAAATAGTTATCACTTGGAAACTCACTGTGAGAATGGAATTGAGAACATATATGTGATCTCTAGTGAATGCGGAAAACAATAAAATTAAATATCTTCAAATCTAAACCATAAATGTAGTCGTCTTATAGCAACTATTTCAATTTCGTTTTTTTTTTTAGTATCTCCAAATTTAAACCATATTTCTTTAAATTAGAGTGAAAACAATAAAATTAAATACATAACTTATTATTTAGCTTCAAAATTTCTTTCAACCTTGGTGTAATTTAAAAGATATTATGAAAAAGAAGAGTTTGACATAGTTGCAAAAAGTCCTGAAATGGTTGCAAAAAGTTTTTAGTAATCATTTCGATTTCTTGATGTTCTAATTCCTTCAAATCTAACTCAAATTTCTTCAAATTGGAGCCAAAATCTTTCAATTGCACTATAAACTAACTTTAATTTACTCATAATTGATTAAAATTGTTTTAAATGACCAATGGATTTGAAGAAACTGGAAAATAGTTACAAAAAGTCTAATCTCCGGTCGGACCCCCCACGTTGCACGGTCATCTAGTATTAGTTATTAGATTCTTTTATTTATGGTCTAACCTAATTAATTCCACTCTCTTCTCTTCATTCTTTATTTTAATATTTTCACTTTATAATTAGTTTTAATGTAGAAGTCTAATCACGAACAAGATAATGATGAATTTAGTCAATCAAAATCAACTCCACACTTTATAAACATAAACAATTTTATCCTTTAATTGTTTGTTTACAAATTATAGTAATAATGGGATGTCATGTAGATATTCATTAAGAAGTCTTACTACGACGGACTTTTCTAACCGTGTACAAGACATGAATTATAAATGATTATCATGACTCATATATACTAAATATTTATTTTATTTTATTTTATTTTATTTACTAAACCGTTTATAGAATGGTTTGATACGGTTTTACAAACTTAAAAACCGTTACCTTTAGTTTTAGCTTCATCCAAAACTGTACCGTGTACAACCCTCATATCTATCCAAAGTTCAACTTAATTTCAGAAAAAGAAGTTAACTTTCGATACAGAACTGTTGCAAAAGGATATCAAATTCTACAGAGTTTACCATGGGATTGAAGAGTGCTTTTTGCTTGATATTTTTATTGATCATCCCCATCCCCATCCCCAACAAATTGGTAATACATAGAGTTTTGCAAATTTTTCCTTGACTCAAGTAGGTAATAATTTTTATCCCCATCCCCAACAAATTGGTTAACCAGCCTTGTTTTGAAAAGGCAAGATACATAAAGTCCAATTTAACTATTTAGAGCAAGAAAATAATGTGTGTTCCAAAGTTGATGGGGATTTTCCACCTGCTATGCCTATGCCCCAAGCTTGTTCTCTATTGCAAAAGCCACCACTAGTGTACCTTAAATGATATTGTAAGTTCATCCAACATTCGAAAACACTTTTACATTTTATCCTAGAACCTCTCTTTTTTTTTAAGGTATTATTGACATTTAAAAATTTGTAAGAAAATAATTCAAAATTATTAATAAAAGAAATAGCACGTCATACTCTTTCTTAAATTGTACCTAAAATCTTAGACTACTTAGAATGATCAAATGCTGCAAAATTAAATTTGAATCGATGAATTTTTTTTTTGAAGCAGAATCGATGAGATAATGTCTCCTAAAACTAGAAATAGACAAACCACTAAAATCCATTAGCCTCTCACAAACAACATTTATGAGAGGAATTCACGCTTTGAACTTGAAGCTTATATTGTTACGAAAGGTTATCAAATTTTACGTAACCGGTGTCAAACAAACACTACCTATCAATTAGTTTATTTATTTGCAATATTTATATTTTCAAGACTGCTATAGGGATTACTAAATTCTACAGGACGGATACTAAACTCATGGTGAATTTTGCTTGGCCCTGCAACAGCCTTGTGAAATTTTTCATGAATCCAACATAAACTAAAGAGTCGATATTTCTTGTTGACTGTCGATATCATTATAGCACAATGGTAAAATTGGTGGAAGATGATACCACTAACCAGTTAGAATCGTCAGTACCAAATTCTTTACAATTATAATTCTTGTTGACTTCTCAGTCTTCTTCCCGGTCTTACCTGCTTCTTCCTTTCCTCTTTCCATTGTGTTTAACTCGTAACAATTGAATTTTCCTTTTGCTTTATTATAGAGACTACTAGTACTACTACTCTGCTGTATCTTCATTTCCCATTTCAGCATGGGAATTTTCTCAAGCCTGTGCAGGGGAGTTGGAAACACTCTTATTAAGATTATATATGGGATTTGTTTCAGGCCAACAACTGACGATCAAGATTCTGACATATCATCATCACCAGATGACCATGATCATGCTGTCTCCCAACCTACTAATAATAGTGTTTTATCTCTGGCTCTTGATCTTTTTCACTTTAAGAACACTTGTCAGGTAAAATCCAACAGTTTAGCTCTTCCATTTGATAGTACTTCACTATTTTAATGTTAACCAACATGAAATTTCTTGATTATTGAAGGTTCCTGAACAGCTAACTGAGCATGTAACATCGTCGAAGAAAGCTCAAGCTAGATGGTACTGTGCTAGTTAATTTTTCCAACTTGTTTGATCTAAAATACGGACGTTAAACTTGATTGAACAATAAATACATGTTTGATGTAGTTTGAAATGTGTTTGGAAAATGTTGAAGGTACATAAAACTATTGAAGGCATGGAAAGATGCAAAGCCACTAAGAAAAACACCTGAACAAGCATCTAGGCTTGTCATGCAGGCCTTACACCAACACCAAAAGGCCGATGTAGAGGTACATAACATATGCATTACTGGATATGCACATGAGTTTCGATTTCGGGTCTCAGGATCTGTTGGAGAATATTCCTGTAACAGTGAACAAACCAAACAGAAGTTTGAAAAGAGTTAAGGGTTAGAACAGATAACACACTTCAGACAATCACACAAGCACAGAGAGATGGAGTCGCATGTTCAACAGACTGCCCTTAACTCGATACTTGTCAGGTACACCTTTAGAAAAGTGTTGCTATACCTTTAGAGATGACAAATCGAATCCAGGATAAAACCACCTGATACCAACCCAGTTAGCAAGACTCGTTGGCCCGTTGTGAACTTAACAGTAGAAGATGAAAAAATTAAACTAGTGCGCATACAAAGCAAGAAGAGGGGAAAAGTCGTCAGGTCAGTGGCTGCGACTGGGGTAAGTGAAAATCTGATTTTTGTTTTTCTTTTAAAGAAGAAGAAGACTGTTGATTTTTTAAACGGTCAAAATTCATTTAATTAAACATATTAAATTCGAGATATTTAATTAAAAGATTTTGTTTATTAAATCTGATTTAATTTTATAAATACAAAACAATCAAATATTTAATGTATAGAATTAAAATATAAAACCGTTGGATCTATGATGGGTACACGTA
>JAJJMC010011502.1:976457-1054266 GCA_023531435.1 Papaver californicum | reverse complement strand
AGTCTTTTTCTTACTCCTGAAATTTTCTAGAGTTAATTAGAATCATTTCTAAAATCATTACCTTCACAAGTTCGAGAATCGAACCTTTATTTACCACTTTCTAAAATCACATCAATTTTTGGCGCCGCCGACGCGGACTTGTCAATATGGGAACTATAGTTCCAACAAGATGAAGGAATTATGCTACAGATTGATCAAATGGATGAAGATTCAGACGATGAAAGAAGGATGACCAATCAAATGATACAAGAGCTGTATTGAGAAGAAGATGAAGATGGAGATATCGAGAGGAAGGACATCAGCAAATGATGCATGATTTTTTTATTAATAAAAGTGTGTACTCTGATGAAGATTTTCAACGTCGCTTCCGCATGCCACAACACTTGGTCATGCGGGTTATTGGAGAGCTTTGTCGGTTAAACCCTAAATTCAACTATCAATTTGATGCACTAAATATACGAGGACATAGTCCTGAACAAAAGGTCACAGCATCCCTAAGGATTCTAGGTTATGGTGTGCCGGCAGATGCCTGTGATGAGTACTGTCGTATGGCAAAAACAACAACACACAAAAATCTCAAAAAAAAATTACGAAACTGTAGTCAAACATTTTGGTCCACGTTTTTTACGACAACCAACGCAAGATGATGTCAAGCGACTACTAGCTGAAAACACCAAAAGAGGATTTCCTGGAATGCTAGGCATCCTTGATTTCATGCATTGGGTGTGGCATGGATGTTCTTATGCATGGCAGGGTCATTATAAGGGACACTTCACCAAACCAATTGTTATTTTGGAAGCGGCGGCCTCTTATGATTGCTGGATATGGCATCCTTTTTTTTGGACTACCAGGTTCAAATAACGAAATCAATGTTTTGCATAAATTGCCTATGTTTGAAGAGCTGAAGTATGGAACTGTTCCAGCTTCAAATTTCACCGTCAACGACAATAACTATCAGAGTGGGTATTTTGTGGCGAATGGAATTTATCCACAGTAGAAAAATTTAGTTCAAGCTTACGCTTAGGTATCCCACGGCGAGCATGTAAAACAACATTTTAATGGGAAGCGAATGGCGGTTAGGAAGGATGTCGAACGAGCATTTGGATTTTTGAAGAGGAAGTTCCATATAATTTGTGGACCATATCATTCGTTTAAACTAATAGAAATGAATAGGGTAATGCTCACCTGCATCATTTTGCATAATATGGTAATTGAGAAGACCCGGCATACGGGATCCCAGTTGGACAAGTTATCCACATCAAGATTTGAAGAAAGATGTTCAACCCCAACACGGTGTGCCAGCAAGAGAGTATAGAATGGTAGAAGCGATAATTGAACATAGAGGATTATATGTTAGGCTAAGGGAGGATCTCACTGCACACTTGTGGTCTGATTTTGGGAGAAGAAACGCTCACAGGATTTAGTTTTATTTTTTGAACTTTTTATAATTCGTTATTTCAATCATTTTATATTTTTTTTCCTTTTCTTAAATTTGATTTGTGTAATTTAAGGATCAAACATTGAAATGAAATTAAGGATCAAATTGGTGAAAAAAACAACACTGAAATTGATATTGAAACTAAAGGACTACATTGAAACAAACGATTACATCCAAAATTTAAAACTAGCACTAATCCAGTGGAACAATGGCATTATGGATATCCTCAAACTCCTCCTCATCAGAATCGATGTCAACTGAGTTTGGGCATTGTTGTGCCTTCTTTGCTTCAATTTTATTTATTTCTTCTTAACAGATTCGCAGTTGTGTCTGATTCATTTTTGACGTGTCCATTCCCAAGATTCCTCTCATGTGAGCATTAAAAAGATTTTGTTCAAGTGCCTTGCGACCTCTCCTAATTGCAGCCATTTTCTTGCGTTCTACCATTTTACCAATATCAATTTTTTCTTGTTTTTCAAAAAATTCTTGAAAGTTGACATTTGAAGTTCAAGATTCAGTGGCTTCTTGAGCCGCCTTTCTGATCCTAATAGCTTTTTTGTTGTCTGGTCCATAATATCTTTATGTATTTCCATTAACATTAAGATTAATATTAGCATGATGGGATACGTCTACGTTGGGTTATGGGGTTGAGGTTGTTTCTGGTGAAGAATAAGTAGACAGAGACCTTTGAGAAACGTTTGTTGTCTCATAAGGGGATTGTTTTGGTACTTGATATCCATTCAACATTTCAGGGTTAAATAGGTTCAGGACTTCGAGGATATGGAAACATTCTTTGTATTTGAAACCCGAACCTTGTTTGAGTTTCCATGCCTCTCGAGTTTTTCGCATGATATCTGCTTTAGTATCACCCCTTTCTCTTTGGCGATTCACCTGCATCATTATACCTACCAAACGCTCATGTCTTTGCTGATTACATGAAAACGACCTGACAACCCGGAGAAGTCACGTTTATTTGGATTCTCAGTTTCCTCGTAAAATGATTGAAATTTTTTCTTCCAAAGTGTTGCATGTTGTTGACTAACACCATTGACAGCATCAAGCGTTCATGGATACATATCTTTTGTAGATAGCTTTATCTTCGATAAGATTAAACCTTGTACCTCGAGGCTTTGTTGAACCCTTTTCTGATTCAGTATTTTGTGTTTGTGATGAGCTGGCCATAATTTTTTCTGATTTTTCTTAGCAAAAGTTGAAATCAAGAGTTTGAGATGAAAAGATTAAGATTTAAGTGAAAGTAGAAGAATTTTTAAGTGGAGAAGGTGTGATTTTGGAGTTGAAACTGGTTGTATTAATAGGGAGAGAAGTGAGAGTCGTTGGATTCGACCGTTACTTGCACCGAGCCTCGGCTCAACCTAGGCCGAGCTGCTCAGGTTGGCTCGATCGATTCAAATTGAACGGTTTAGCCAAGTCCCCACTGCACAACTTAGTTTGCATATCCACCTGGCTTGGCATATTGGCAAATTTACCAGTGCCCACTGGAATCCATCATATCCATCGATTCTTGTTTGGTAAACTTAAAAAATATTCAAAATTTCTTTGATTTTTTCATGTTTTGATGATTACTTAATACTAGTTGATTTCACAACTAATACGATCAAACAACTATTAATTGTATTAATTAACACTAATTAATTATGAAAAAATTAGTCATTAACAAAAATAGTTGGATAAAGGGTTTTTACTTTTATTTTAAAACGTCTTTTTTTAACTTCCACCGGTAAACCTCAAATAAAACGGGTAGATCCAAATTAGCCAGGATATTTTAACTCCTAACTTAAAATGTTCACGGTAACTCATAATCTATGATCAGAAATCTGACATGTGGCCTAATATTTAATTGACGATCCAAAATGTAACTTAATAAACACGTATGACCTACCTGAAATACATCCATGACCCAAAATCTGCCGAATAGACCAAAAATATGTAATGACGGCCCAAGTTTTACATATTGCTTAAAATGTGTCATGTGACCCAATTTGCACCTCGTGACCATGTTATGACCCAAAATATGCATTCTGATCCCAAATAAATATATACCACGCCATCCAAAAGCTAGTTAGTAACTCGAATCTGCGCGTGACCATATCTAGGGGGTGGTGACCCAAAATTGACATCTAATTCAAAGTATGCTCTAGCGTTTCCAAGTAAATTACATTACATTACAAATGACAGACAACGGCCAATTGAAAATTCACGTGTTAAACCTAAACTTAGTTCACTTCCCCAACCCCATTCTCTTGAAAAAGGAAATAAAAATCTATAATGGAAAAAACAAAAGCCAATTCCACTGTAACTATCACTCCAGTAGACACAAATGAGACAATAAAACCAAAGAAAAATTCATATCTCAATGGAATGGAACACATGGAATCTTGCAGCAGCAATATTTAATTAAACTTGGATTCTTATGTAATCATGAAAATGATTTGATGAATAGACCATCCCTGCCACTACAATCAAGGTTATGCAACACCGCCCTCAACTTGGGTTAACACATTACCGACAATTTATCCATATTCTATGAACAAACAAAATTACACACAAATTAAGCTCTTAAATTATCAAAATGTTAATTCCATAGAGTTGAAAAAGAGTTTTGGACTGTAAGAAAATTGACAAATATATGTACTGTAGCTTTTTGAGTATTGGAACTTGAACATAAACCAATAAGAATGCCCAGAAATATGTCAGTTTTAAACATAATCTTTTCGGCAAAAAAATAATCCTAAATATCCACGTATTTAGAATTTTAAAAAACTTGATAATCTCCTTTCTCCAATTTGGATTGGTTTGGTGGTGGGAGACTCAGTTTGGAATGGAATATCAAGTGTAGCACTGTACTCTTTTTTGCTATAACAATTCACTATTTTGTAAGACTAAGAAATTTCAATGCTACAGTTCTTCTTTATGTTATTGACAATGATCCTTGGATTAATTAGCAACACTTTTCCACCAACCTAACCTCAAATAAATAACTCTGAAAAGACTTTAAATCAATGAAGACAAAGAAATTCTTGAACCAGTCATAAAAGGAGGAGGAGGTTGCAAGACTTCTTTCTTTCTTAATTTCACAACTCCCTTTTTTTTTCTTTGTCCTACTCTACCAATTCTATACTCAAAACTCTTTTTTCATTTGTGAATGCATATGATAAGATTACTGTGAAGGCAACCACCCACCTTTCTACATACAAAGAGCCAAAAAGAAGATAACAAAGAGTTATTCTTCTAACATCATATGCACCTAACATTTCTTGCAACATTGTTATGCCTCATGCTCTAGTGTTTGCAATCAATGACACTTGACTTGCAAAATTAACAATTGATGTTGGTGTCTAACAACCATCCTAGATATCTAGCCGTTTTGTCTAGCAAAATATCTCATATAGTTCCAACCTGGCAAACTATGCAATTATTTGAGCGGTTGTCATAAACATACGATGGGATGCAACTTGCAAGGCTTGTAGATCATGCAGAAAATGCCGGACATCATATTGGAGCTATATACGAATGCACTACACCTTACAAAAAAATGTCCCAGTTTCCATGGAATTTGGTAACCCTATAGCAGTCTAACACTGTTCACTTGTATCCACATATCCTTGAAGATTTAAAGCAAAATCAATTAGGTTTATGGTTTCCCTTGTTCCTAGCTTTTTACCATTCATTTGAGATAACATGAAGACAAACATCAACCCTAAAAAGACCCCAACTTTGTTGTTATAGAAAAGATGATACATTAAAAATTACATACATTAGCTGCTGCTTTTTTTTACCCTTCATGTTATTGTGTTTTTACATTCACAAATAAATGAATAAATATAACCTAACACTACACGGCAGTAATTAACTTGAGAAGATGTAGTAACAAAACCACCACTTCATTCAAACTTGTAAAATACCACCAAAACTGTTTTCATCAGAAGAAGTAGAAATTCTATTCAACATCATCTCATCATCGTTGAAGTCAGAAACACTATCTTGTAGAGTCATCAAAAGATGAGAAGTACTAAAACCCATTGAAGGTTTTGATTTTGGAACAATGGGCACTGCAGTTTCACCAACAAGCATTTGCACAACTGATCTCATTGTAGGTCTAGAATGTTGGTCAGGATGTGAACAAACTAGTCCCACCAAAAGAATTTTCCTCATTTCTTCACTATCAAATTCAGTCCCAAGTCTAAGATCAGCTGCACTAAGTAACATTCCTTCTCTATGCATACTCCAAACCCAATCCACCAAATTACTACTACCACCACCACCTACATTGTTGTTGTTAGCTTCTTTCTGAATGGGTCTTCTCCCTGTTGCAACTTCAAGAATTACAGCACCAAAACTAAAAACATCGGTCTTCTCGGTAGCTTTACCTGTTAAAAGATATTCAGGAGCTAAATACCCCATTGTGCCTGCAGTCACAGTTGCAACAGGAGATTTATCATGTTCAACCTGTCGCGCTAAACCAAAATCACCTAGTTTTCCATTAAACCCTTCATCAAGCATAATGTTACTAGTCTTAACATCTCTATGAATAACCTGGTTTTCGCATTCTTGGTGTAAATAAGCCAATGCAGAAGCAACTCCGATTAGAATTTTCCTTCTATGAATCCATTGCAACACAAATCTTGATTCAAACAATGCTTTATCTAAACTCCCATTAGCCATAAAATCATAAACAAGTAAGATTTCACCTTTCTCATGACACCATCCTTGAAGGCTTAGAAGATTTCGGTGTCTTAATGTTCCGATTATCGATAACTCAGATAAAAATTCTTCCTTCCCTTGACCACCATTATGACTACATTTCTTCACAGCAACCAATTGTCCTGTCTCTGGAAGTATGCCTTTATAAACAGTACCAAATGCACCATGACCAATAACTCTAACAGGACTAAATGTCCTAGTTGCCACTTTCAAATCCTTGTAACTAAATTCTCTTGGTGTTCTAATAATCTCTGATGTTAAATACTCAGATTTCTTAACTGATTTGAACTTTTTAGAAAAAACCCAGATCAAAACACCTGCAAATATCACAAAAACAAATGCACTTGCTGTTACTACTCCTGCAACTGCACCAGGACCTTGTTTACATAGCTGGTTATGACAATTTGATGAAGATTCATGGTTTTCAGTTTCTGAATTTGAAACAGAAGGAGCCAATGAAGGTGGTGGTGATGATGGAGTTGAGAAATTCTCCATTGGTACATAAAAATTAGTCCTTGGTGGTGGTGGTGGTGGTGGTGGTGCTGATAAACTAGCACCAACACCAACACCGGGACCAGAGACAGGACCAGGACCAGGACTAGAATCAGATTTTCCATGAAATGAAGAGGAAAAACTCCACCAATCAATAGTATGAATCTCAGTACTACCTTGAGTTGAAGCAGAAAAACCCACAAACATAAAATCATTGACATACTGGTCCAAATCAAGATGGAATGATAACAATGGATCAACTGGATGAAGAGTGGAATAAGAAACAGAAACATTAAAAACTTTACTTTCACCATCATATTCAATCCAAGCATTAATCAAATCTCCACTTTTAATATCAATATCAATAGCACTTAAATCACCAACTTGAGTAGAAACCAAATCATTTAGATCCAAACCCACATGATTCCCATTAATATCATTAAACTCAACATCCATTAATGTATCAAACTCAACTGCAACAAAAGAAGAAGCAACAGAGGAAGTAGTAACAGAAGAAATCCCAGAAGTTTTCTCTCTGTCCTGATTATTTAATAATCCAAGAAACCCACCAGCATCACCAATGGTTTGATCATCTGATGAGATTACAAAAGCTAACCCACCACCAATTGAAGATGGGTTTAGATTTTTAACAGAGAATGTGAAAAATGATGAGAAAGTCATAAAATTAGCTGGTTGATCTTGTTTAAATCTAACCGGTTTACTGTAAAGAACTCTACCAGAACCAGAATTTGGAACAGGAAGATCAAGTGATAGACTTATTGTTCCATTGTTAAGATGTGCATCTCCTAAAAGCTTCAAACTTGTTAATGATAATGTACCAAAATCAAATACTGTACTTGAAGAATCACTCTTACTAGTACTACTAGTTCCATGAACCAGTAGTAATAATTGAGAGATAAAGATAATGAGGTTCAACATTGTCAACTTCTTTGAAGAAAACCCATTAGTTGCAGAGATGATGGAGCTGAAGAAAGAATTAGAGAGATGAATGATGAAGAAGAGGAGGAGGAGGATGGAAAAAGGACCCGAAGCAGCAGAGTGATGAAGACAGGTGGTGGGTTGATGACACGTGTCTATTCTAACGGTTAAATCTATAGAGAGAGAAAGAATGGGATAGATAAGAAAGATTGAGAGATTGAAGATTTAAGAATGAGAAAATGCTAAGTTTGATACACGTGAGTTTAGTCAGCTCAGCAACAATGGAGAATAAGAAAGTGAGAGTGTAATGTAATGTGTAAGTAAGAAAGAAAATGATTTGGTTTTATTAGTTGTTTTTTCTTATCACTAATAATTAAGCATAATTTTTCTTTTTAGTTTTAGAAGTTATTTTGATATATGCATAGTTAGTCGTAAAGACTCGTATTAACAGCTATGGGTGTAACCTATTGAAGGTACATGTGGTGTATCTCCTTTTTTTTCTCCAGAAATAAAAATAGTCTTAAGAAGAAAAAAAAAATCCTTCCTAAAGTAGATTTTTTTTTAGTTCTAGAAATTATTCTGATATTTGCATCTTCTGATCAGAAAGACTTGTATTACTAGCCTCCGAGGTGAAACCTATGGAAGGTACATGTGGTGCACAAAGGGGGTAATATGAGTTTATAATTGGAGCATAAAAACAGCCTATAAGGATATGAATTCTGCCAAATGAGTGTATATAGATGGTGGTGAGAAGAACACATATTTGATATCTCAAGTGTATGATGAGATTACTCTAATGTTGTGAGTTGGTAGTAGTGGTGGGTGCTTGTAGTACACTCAGAGTGTGCTTTACGCATACAATTGTCCGGCTGGCCCTATGGACCCAATTGTCTCACTATTTCATTCATTCACGAATCATTCGCGGATAAGTTGGTTGTTAATGTTATTCAACTTCATTTTAAAGTCTCTTCTTTTTCATTTCCTCTAGGATCACGTGGTTGCGAGGACTTTCATAGTCCTTCTTTGCTTCTTATCCTTTTTCAAACTTTACAGTATACAGTTTGTTGTAAATAGTCGACGTCAAAGGAGGTAAAAAAAAATTATCTCATGGTAGACGGACAAATAATAAATAGATTTTTTATTTTTCTAATCACTATATTCCGATATTAACGAGTTTTAAATTCAGATCGTTGATATCATCATCCAATAAATTTACCGTTATACTATGATAACACCTGCAAGGCAGCTGTCTTCACTTTGTTTATATCCGAGTCCGGCACAGTATAGTTTGAACTGACAAAACTATTATCACCGCAGTAATACCGCTGGGGGTTGATACCAATCTGGGATTGAAACTCGTTGGTTTGGTCTTTTAGGTAGCAGACCCTCCTCAGTCTTCTCATAGCAATTATGTGAACGATTTTAAAGAGACTTTCTTTCTTACCATTAAGACTGAAGGCAAGCAAGCCAGTCTAGCCATGTGATTGAGAGTGACCTTATGTGGGCTTACTCAAATTCATGCGCACATATCTATTGCTGTCTGTCAAATACTTGCCGACCCGAAACATTAAAAAAATCATATGATATGACATTTTCTATTACTGAAAAGAATACTAAAATTAAATACACACACATTATGTAAAATTCGTTTTAGTTCCAGACCAAGTCATGTAATGTAACTAGCATACATTCTACTTGTAGTACTGCCGATCTCTATTTTTTTCTTATAATATTCAATAGAGATCAGAGGCAGAAAAGTTACAAAAAAATTATTACAGACGGACAGGCGACAACTAAACCTCCTTTTTCATTCTGGCGTCCGAGACAGTAAATAACTACCATTTAAATCAAGTCAGGCACCAGCACCAACTCCCATCCCACTGACTCACTCTCTCAAGTCTCAACCTTCAGAATCAGGTGTAGTTATTAGGGTATACTTTTCTAATTATAACTTATACATCGAGAAAGTGTTTACTTTTCTAAACCGCCTTTTACAACGGTCATCTGTAATTGCTGCTGCTACTCTTTAAGTCATATTAGTATATCCTGGGTGAGATCCACTGTTTAGAATAGAATCTATAGAGTGGTCGAGAGAGAGAGGTCAGATCCACCACTATCCAAGCTCACAGGGTGGCACTGTGCTGGTGGTGGTGGTGGTACCATAACTGGTGGGGACTCATCATCTGTTCTGTTCTCAGTCATGCGCCCATCAATCTATCCATGATCCATCCACATTCTATGGTAAGGTGAGAGCGATTTGGCTGTGGATATGCACATGCTGGCTGACTGACTGACTAACTGGATCAATGCACAACAGTGTAAATGATAAAACAAACCCCAGAGGATACTGTCTGTGTCTGTCTCTTCATCTTCTTCTGAGTTCAACCCACAAACAGAATATTACCACATGATAAAAGAGAGTGAAAATGCTAAAATTATCAGGAATAGACGTACAATTCATTCCATTTCTATCTTTCTCCTATCCCAAACTTCGGTAAATTATTCTTCTTTCTTCTGTTGTTTTTTTCCATCATATCACCTTCATTCATAATCTACAAGATACAACAAATATATTGCATACTGGTACAACAAATATATTGCATACTGGTACAACAAATTTCAGACTAAAGAATGGACTCAAAAAAAGAACAGAATATGAAAGAAACATCTCCAATACATTTCCCATTTTTTGAAGGTTACAAAAAACACTAATATACAAGAGTCGTGCGGGTATATACACGTTGTCGAGCAACATGATGCCTCCTCACGACCGCCATCCAACCCCACCAGATCCAAAGAACACTACTACTGAAAAACTTTCTAATCCCAATTGATGATCATGATGATCATCGTTTGAGATTTATGGGCCTATCACTGTTTCAGCGTTTCTCCCCCTACTACCTGCCTATGTCCCCTCCTCTCCAACACGGATCCTCTTCTCTCATCATCATCACACTCCCACCCAACCTGCCCACCATATCGTTCTGCAGTGGAGGCTGCGTAATGCATTTTTATGGCCGCAACGGGATCTGAAACCCCTCCCACAAGGATCCCACCTCCACCACCCATCACGTTCAACATTCCCACCACACCTCCTCTCCCTTGAACTTGCTGCTGCTGCTGCAAGCTTGACGAGATGTTTTCACACCCATTTGGTTTCTGTAACTGGGGGAACATATCATTCCGTTGCTTCATCCCATCCGTGGGACCATCATGGCTTCTGTACACCTTGTGATAATCTGCCAAACCCCTACTACTACTATTATTATTACTGCTGCTACTATTGTTATGGTTACTAAAACTACTAACGATATCCTTCGTCGGATAAACTAATACACATCCCAAATTCCGGTCCTTACTCTTCAACATTGTCTGTTGCTGCTTATCAACGCATGATGATGTGGTAGAGAAATCACTAAATGCTACTGTCGGATATTTTGAAAACAAAATGGCAGAATCAGGTGGTATAGACGGAAGTCCCATCTGTATTTTGTTACCATCCCAGAAACCGTAACTCTGCATTGGGTATTCACCAGCTCCATAATGATTGCCTGCAGCATCATGCTTCAACGGCAAAGGAACTCCTTCACTCGAATGACCATTGACAAGCTTCAAGTTGGATGATGACTTGCTACTGCTCAATTTAGGGGTTTCAATCTTACAGTCAGTCAGCTGATCTGTAGCCAGAGGAGACGACAATGGAACAGGCGATGGATGCTTAAGAATCTGGCCAAAAAGTTTCACATCACCATTCCTACGAGAATGCTCTTCTGTAACAAGAAGTGGCATCTCAGACAACAACCTTGGGGCCTTCAAAGCATCGCCTGTATCATGATAAAGACCTTGTAAAATCTGGTTAGACTCAGCAGCCCCATTGATCTCTTTCTTATTCAGTACCTTGAGTGGGTATCCTCTGAGAATCTGGGAGGACTCAACCTGGTTCAGTGTGCCATTTCCTATTAACTGTGGCTGATAAGCATCATCATTTTCAGACCTCTGACGCTTCCTGTTCTCGAAATTAAGTGCCAATGATGGCGTAGACTTCGCAAGATGGCCCTCACAGTGAGGGGACGAGGAATCCCTCAGACACAAATTTGCGGAGACAGACGGAAAATTCTCCTTCTGCTGCCAAAACATGACCGGAGGTGCCTGCCCAGAAGAAATTTCGCTATGGTAGTTGGGAGTCAGACAAAAGCCAGGGGAAACAGTAGTCCCATTCATGATAATGTTCCCGCTTATATTAGAGTCCAGTACACTCCTATACGCACTACTTCTACTGCTTTTAATATCTACACCAGCATCCTTCAAATACTGACCATCCCCGCCACCATTAGGCAACTTTATGGATGATTCTGCAGTTTTCTCAGCAGATGCCACAGGAATGACCCTGAGTTGTTCTGCTGGTGCTCCAACGCATGTGGTATCATCATGTAGAGAGACAGGCTGACTAACTCCAAGTTCTTTTACAGTTTCAGTTTCAGCAGTAAAACTAGCACCTTCGTGGGCTTGAACAGGAAGCTCACAACTTAATGTAGCTTCTTTCACCACTCCATCGCACTGCACAATCTCTTTGGTTGCAGTAACTTTTCCTTCTGCATCTGGAATTTCTCTCCTTGGGTCACTATCCCCGTAATCTGATTGCTCCGTCTCATATAATTTGTGATGTTCAGCAAGAGTATGAGTGGTCTTATCACGCTCTAATGCTTTATCATCAGTGTTTGCCACAGACGATGGTAAATCCACATCCATCTTTGTACAGGACTGAGTGCTGCATATTGCAGACTCAATTTCCATACCACAAGCATCTTCTGTGTCACTTCTTCCTCCATTATCATCACTAAGTAGTGTCCCTACATTGTCTGACCCAGACTGAATTAAATCCAGCCCAAGAGACTTCCGAGCCTTACTGAAGAATATTCTGCACTGATCCCTTGATTTATTTCCAACACACCTGGAGATCTTCGAAAAATTCTTATTGTAAGACCTCAAGGCCCTGATAAAAATCAACCTCTCTTCATCTGTCCAATCCACAGAATCCAATTCCCCACAGCTTTCATCTGAATAGGCTTCTTGACAATCAATTTTCTGCATAACCTCAGGAGTAAGAGAGCAATCATCAACTACCAAATTCCTCCATTGGAACTTCCAGTCCTGACAACCCTCCACGTGGTCAATGGAACTTGTGATACAAGAACTCACTGCTTCAGAAGACAGAGCACCGCAGATGCCAGCCAAAACATCTGCAGCAACAACTTCCCTCTCATTCCCCAACATATCTGAAGTGCTCGACTTGCTAACCGCAGCAAAATCAGAGGATGATGACGCTTTGTAGTCACAATGTCGTAACAAGAATGGCCTCCCCACACTGGACTGTTGAGTCTTCTCGCTAGCATGAGATGCCATCACTGAAGCTGCTCCCAACACATCAAGAGATACTGCATTTGCTTCACGATTCCACTTCTGACCTGATGTCATAAGGTACGTATTTGGAAGATTTCCCATTTGCTTTCTAGAACCCATCTTTTTCTTTATTTCTTCAAAACTTTCTGATTTATGGTTCTTGTAGTAGAACTCGATGCAATCAGCCGTAGTCTTGTGAGTAAGACAGGAAGCAATTCTATTGAAGTCCTTTCCGAATGCAGCAAGCTTCTCCAAAAATACTTCCTTCTCTTCGGGGGTCCATGGGTTGACCATAACCCTTTCTTTCTCAACAGAAAGGGGATCCTCAACTAAGCCATTATTTGAAACAAACATCGAGGATTTCCTTACTTTCTCATCTAAAATTAACGCTGGCATCTTCAGTGTAGATCGATGAACCCTCACTCGAGAATCTGACAAAAGTTTGCTGGTAAAATCAACGATATTTGCAGTCGGAACTAAAGTCGAATTACCTGGTGCAGAGTAGAAACATCTTAGTAAGAAAGCAATCCAATTATTTGAAAATAAAGATGCAAAAGATTATTTTAAAAAAAAAAAAGAAGAAGAAAGAAGCGCAATCATGTAAAATTATGGAAAATCACACAGGACAGTAACAAAAAGCTTTATACAATAGCAGGCAAGAAGAAAGCTCATACCAGGAGAAGTGAAACGAGACCGGATAGACGACCGATGCTTCTGTTGCCCATTGTGTAAAACTTTCAAACTGGATTCCACTCGCTTCTGTGACTTCAATTTACATTTCCTCACCGAAAGCAAATGCATATCTTCCTTCCACATGTGTTGAAGTACCCTGTATTTGAGAGTAAGAGCTCTCTCTTTGAATCGCTGTGAACGAATTCTCGCCCTGACCTTTTCTATCACATTGTTCTGCTGGCATAAATCAAGATTCACTTCCCGTTTCTCAAGTTCAGGTCCAACAGCAGGCAATAAATTGGTAAATACCTCACAAGCATTTCTTGCAGAATCCTTATTGGATGCCAAAATTGCTTCACCTAATTTTTCATAATCGTAGTTATGTCCAACCAACTCAAAGGAAGCATCACAAAAGGTACTCATTTCATTTACTGATTTAGTATCACCTATACAGAATTCACTTTTAGACTTCTGCTCAGCGGAAGGCAAATTATTTTTTTCAGGCGACCTGCAACCTAATTCTTCAACAAGAGCAATAAGGTCACCCTGCTTCTCTTCCTCTGCAAGTGACGTAAAGTCTGCTTTCCCTGTAGATTGTTCAACAAACTTTGATGTAGCAGATCCTGGACTGTCAATCTCATCCTCTACTTCAGCATGACTTCCTCTCATAAT
The DNA here is from genome assembly GCA_023531435.1 of Papaver californicum. Classification (NCBI taxonomy): domain Eukaryota; kingdom Viridiplantae; phylum Streptophyta; class Magnoliopsida; order Ranunculales; family Papaveraceae; genus Papaver; species Papaver californicum. The sequence goes on along the minus strand of JAJJMC010011502.1, from coordinate 1,039,931 downwards.
ATCATCACATAAGGTCTTTTCTGAGTGCAAATCATCTGAGGATACAACTTGCAATGGAGCAGGCGTCAGCAGAACTTTAGAATTTGCACCAACTACTTCACAAGACTTTAATCCAGAATTTAGCTGCAACGCATCAGTTGTGGCTGGACAAAAACTGACTGTATCAGGTTCAGAATTCAATTGCTTGAGTTCATTTTCGACCTTATCAATTTCTACCTCTGTCTTTTCTACTGCTTTCAAAAATTCACTCTTTAGCAAAAGCAACTTATTCATGGCAGTAGATCTCCAATAGTTGGAATCCCCAGAGTTTACATCTTCTGGCTGCATCAAATCACTAAGCAGAGAGTTCAAGTTTAAAGTCGGAGTAAGCTCTAAATGCTCTAAATTTACTGAAAACCCCTCAACAGAATTCTGAAATCCATAACTCGGTGAACCCCTTGAACTACCTGTCTGATTATCATTTCTTTCACAATTGAGGAGATGCTTATCCTCGGGACCTGTTAAAAAAATACCCACAATTGCTATATCAGAAACGCTATGTCAGTGGTGAGAATCAGAAACCTAAAATTGTTATATTATACAGGACATATTCAAAGTACGACGAATTATTTTGACCCAGAAGATAGAGTAGAACCAATATGATGCAATAACCTTAAGAAAGAGAAAACGTCCAGAAGAACCTTTATATTATTAACTAGAAGTCTACAACCATATATCATATACAGATTTGCGCCAGGTACAACGAACTAATTCTGCTAACAGACAAATTACAATAGCACCAAACACATGACAAAACTCGCCAAAGATATAATATATATAGTTTACCAGCATCAAAGACACTGTTAGCAGATAAAAATGTTGAAGAGAAGGCAACAGGAGGGACAACCAAGCAGGATCATAACCGAAAAAAAGGACAGGGAGCGCATTCCAAACTTCAAACTCATGATACAAACACCAAATGAACATTAAAAAAAAAAGTAAGGTGAGAAATGAACAACCTTATACATCTTTCCTGAAATATCTACAAGCTAAACATAAAGAAATCTGCATCGCCCAAAGCCCGTTATAACTTAAAAGTAAATTCCAGCTATTGTACTTGTTCTTATAGGTGTTTTCTTAATAGGAGCAACAGAAAATTAAGACAAAAACTGAAAAGAGAGATTGATGAGATTTTAGAAGCATGTCATATCAATGGTAAAGCATCACCTACCAACAACCTAAATCAACATGGCAACTTTGGCACAATGACTCAAAATTCACACACAAGGAATATAAATTTTGAGAAATCATGCATGTGAATACCAAGTGCCCAAAAAATTAGAGAGTAGAGCATGTCATACATTAGTGACATGGTACACAGATTGGAGTAGTTCTCAGCAAATGCATTGCTTAAAATCTAGGCAGAAGCCATAAATCAAAACTAAAGAAAGTGATCAGGTTCACATATTTCAAATGAAATGTCATATATAGCTAATATGTCAGAGTCTTCTATACAACAAACATGGGTCCACAGAATAGAAAAAAAAGAGTTCCTTGAAGCATTTTGCAAATCCATTTTACAAAAAAATTGAAGATATAATCATATTGGATGGGACTTAAGCACGGAGTATGGAATCCTACGATGTATAATGAGGAAGTTATACTGTTAACCAGTTTGATATTGATCACAAAGACAACTCCTAAATGTTGCTCATATAAAATATGCCACAATCCCACAACACTCTTTCACAAGCCAAACAACCAGGAATACTAACGCTTACACCAATGATTTATTTGGCGATATCACAGGCCCGGCTTGCCATAAAAAACAAGGGTACAGGAAGCCACATGTGATAATAGAGTGCCATCACACAATACTTAATGAATAGCGTGTGACAATAACACTTTAGATAGATTTACTGAAGTCCCTAAGTAAAATATAGTGCATATTTAGTTGGTCCAACAGTTCAGTGGATTACTAGAGTGGTTCAATTTGGCATAGACAAACAGCACCTTCATATGATAGCTTCATATAATACAAAAGGATTCACTCCTGGAACACAACAAATAATCATCGGTGACGACCAGTATACAATTGAAATAAACAAAATTCTCTAGCTGACGAGTGAAAGGCCCGACTTCCATGTATAATGAAACCAAAGTTGTTCAACATGAGTGCATGATAAAATATATTTCCAATTTTGAAGGATATTCATGGGACATAGAAAGTAATATCACCCAAAAAATAATTTACGAAACCTAGTTCAGGGCTCAGTCACTAAACATGGTCAATAAGTTATAGGAAGAACAAATAAGCTCTTATGTTTAAAATGCAAGTGTAAACTGTGTTAATAAAGACAGTAAAACATACCTTGCGAAGAGCTGCAAGCAAATGAAGATGGTGTTGGAGGAGATGAACATTCTGACAAGCCTGTGAGTCTAGGGCTCATATCAGACAAGCTTGTTATTACTACAATTGGAGTGGGTTTTTTGCTATTTGCGTTCTCATCAGGCTTCTCATCAGATTTCTCAACAGGATTCTCATCGGGCAACTCCTCAGGCAAGTCTTTTAGACTTGAGGCATCTTCAAGAACAAGTTCTTGCTCAGACTGTGTTCCAGTAGACCTCAGTACTTCCTGCAGAGAAGGAAAGAGGAGATCAAAGATGAGTACCCAACAAATATAAGTTAATATGCAAAAAAAACGAAAACTAAAAACTAATTTCTTTTTGGTCAACAAATAGAACTGATTAGGCTGTTTGCTTACATTGAATTCCTTCACGACAATCTTCTCATCAGTCTTCTTGACAGGTTCTTCAACAGAGTTCTCCACAAGTTTTTCAACTAACTTCTCTGCAAGTTTTTCAACAGGTTTTTCAACAGACTTCTCCACAAGTTTTTCAACGGGTTGTTGAACAGGGTTTTCAGCAGGCTTCCGTACAGGGACTTCGACTTTCTGTTTCTCATACTTGGCCAACCCTTGCCCCCATCCAAGTCGTGGTTTCTTCCTTGGACAGGTTTCATCATTCAAAGAAGTTGGTAAATCACCAGATGTCTCCACTGAAGGAGAGCGAAGTGGAGTCACTCTTCCAGGATGCAACTCAGTCTTACTTTCATCTGAATCTGTTCTGATACTCCTTGAACTACTTGAATGGCTGAAACCCGAACCTCCCGAAGATAAGCTGCTAGAACGATTCCACTTCGAACGTTTCCACGGGATCGATCCTCCCAAAGAATGGTCTCTCTCATATCTGTGGCCTATTCCCAAGGCATCCAAACCATCCATCTTATCATGCTCATCTCTGAAGGGATGTGGATCCAAGGAAGTATTTTCAACATCAGAATGATGATGAGATGTTATAATATCACTGACTGACCTTTGAGTAGTTAAATCATGGTGCCTTCCAAAAGGGTTAAACGAGATATCGCCTCCAGATTCCTGTGGATGTCCTCTCCACTCACGTGGACTCCCATGGATGATAGATCCTCTTACTTCTCGGCTACTTCTTCCGTACTTCGACTCCCCCCGAGAACTAAAAGATCTGAAACTACTCTCATCTTCCACCATCCTCTCAATAGACCTTGATGGTGTACATCCATAACCAGATTCCTCAGGAAAAATTTGATATCCACCTTGCTTACCATGAGCTTCACCACAAAAAAAAAAAAAAAGTCAAAAAAAAAAACACAAATCAACAACAAACCCAAATTTCATAACAATCTTCAGAAGAAAAAAAACTACACTAAAAACATGTATCCCTAAACAAACCCAGATTTCTAATAGTAAGAAGAAGAAGAGAAAAAAGTCCAAAACCAGATTTTCAATTAACAGTTGGTTTCAGTAGTTCTCAATAGCAGGGGCAGATCGAGCTAAACCCATGAGAGTCAACAACCTCAACTGCCCCCGCCACCCATCAATTTCAGTTAAATTTGAAACCCTAATTTCTCAGAGAAAAAAAAAAGAAAAAATTATCAAAAAATTATTTTAAAAAAAACATACCTAATGGTCTTCGAAAATTCTCGTTCCATCTTGTATAATCTCCTCTATGTCCTCCGCCTCCAACTCCTCCTACATGAGGGTCACCTACTCTCCATCTTGAAACAGAATTTACAGAATCCAATCTCTCATACTTTTTCTCTTTGAAGATATCTTTTCGATCCCAAGTTGAGGGTTCCGGCGGCATGAAATATAAATTACCTCTATAACATGGGGCAAGCAACACACTTACTTGTTCTTCGTCAACGCCCCCAAAAACATTAAGTTATACTATAACCCTAAAAAAAAACTCTGCCCAACCTTTAAATAACACCTTCAATGTTTCATTCAAGGTTTGTAATCCCAGATCCAAACTATGCCCTATACTGTTAAACCTTTTCTTTTGAGCCCTAGATTTTCTGAGAACAAGATAAATATGAGAATAAATTAAGAAACCAATTAAAAAAAAACCTAATAAATTCTTCACCGTTGAAAATCACAGGCTGGTTCTGGTGGTGGTGGTGCTATCACGGCGGCATTAATCAAAAATTCAATCTCTTCTAATTATTATTCTTCTTCTTCTTCTTTGTGTCCGCTGCTTAAATTATCTCTCTCTCTTATTTTCTATATTTCTCTCTCTACTCTATCTTTCTTAATTCTTTCCTTTTTCTTTTTCTTTAATTTCCCCCTTTCTTTTTGATTCACGGTTTTGTCCTTTGCTTTCTTCGTAAATTACAAGATATTCACAGTTTTTTTGACGTTTATACCCTTGTCTTTGATTTGCTCCCTTTTCTTCTTCTGAGTTCTTTGTTGACTGTGGTTATTGTGGACAGGACAGTAGATGACCCAGTTCTGGATTTCGGGCCTACGTGCAGGCCATCAAAGATATTATAGCAGTTTTTATTTTTTTGTGATAAAGAAAAAATTCCTAGACGTATTGCCAGGGCCCAGGGGCATGAAATAATGCCCACCAGACAATCCTTTTAGACTTTCTCAGAGGGCACTACCGGCGCCGGCCACTCGTCATCGTTCCTGCGAACAGGACTGCATAAAAATACCACATTTAGCATTATATGTAGTTTTTCCAACACGTGACTTTGTATGGAGTATATGAAATTGTGATCGAAAATCTTGAACACTCTCACTTACTTTAGGTCTGAGTTCTCAGGGGTTTAGGCCTGGGTTGTTCTGATCATATGTTGCATTCCAGTGAGTCACAAAAACGGACAAGTGGGCTCCTACATTCATTGATTACCGGAATGATTTAGTAAAATTGCATGTTGTTAAAGTTATGATTTATTTCATTGATTTTATTCGAATTTGGCTACATGGGGAGCGTCCAACATATTGGATAATTTCCTAACTGGTTACCGATCTCGGTAATACTGGGCTTGTAGATAGTGAACACATCAGCATCCATGTATGTTTCAACTTGCTAAATAAATCACCATTAAGTGACTAGTTTTAAGCATTCACCGTATAGTTGATTATTATTTTTAACAACAAATAATGAGATAAAAAACTTGAATCATATCAACAACAACAAAAAAAGTGGAAAATATATACATTATATGACAACTAATTCGTCAAATAAAAATAGATTAGAAACATTTTACGAAAAATATATGATCATTAATAATAAAATAAGATCCTTAAATTCTAAATCCTATCAAAAAATTATCTTTAAGATTGTGTTTTTTGATGTAATCATGTATATATTTTCTCAAAAATCTAAAACTCATGTTATTGTGTAAGCGCATTTACATATTAAATCCTACTTCCATTGTTAAGGATCGTGTTCTTTTTTATTGTAGTTATAGTTTGTATAACGATTCTTAAATTAAAATTTTACTCCACCTATTTGAAGTCGTTTATTTATTTTCTTGATAATATTAATTGCATGCATATTTTGACCTTCCTATTTTATTCACCGGGTGTCAATCATTTAAATATAAAAAAACATGAATTATCCTTTTACATGGAAATATTTTGAATTTTATAAAAATGGAATATCGTACATGATTTTATTTTATTTTTGAAGCATATCATACATGATGCATGAATACCAATCATCATATATATGGCCTTTTTCATTCAAAAGATACCCACCATCAGCCTTCATGTTTTTCCGTCAAAGAAATATTTTGACAGTTTTCGTAACAAATAAGTTTTCTGACATTTTATTTATCAAAAAGAAACAAAATTTGTTGAGGAATTTTGTATTTAAATCATGAATATAACACTAACAAGTCTATTAGTTTGATATTATCTCTGTTTTAAAAAATAAAAATAGGTTGTTTTATATGGAGTAGTAATTAGAGTGGCACCTGCTAAGGTTGAGTTCACTGCATCTACTAAGGTTATTGGCAATTACTACTCAATATCAGGAGCCCCTAAAACAACTTTCATAATTTGATCCTACTTGGGATTTTGAAGTACTTGCAAGGCACTTGGACGCCGATGGAAAATAAACTAGCCAATTGTCTTTTTAATCATTTTTCTCTAATATTTTCTTAGTTCAATATTCAACAAAAAAAATTTAAAACATCTTTCGTTATCGATCAGGAGGTTTTCCTCGTCCATGTGACGAAAAGACAAAGTGACGTAAATCAACTTCACCGGTCTTCATCCAACTGACTCATCGAAATCAAGTTTTTGTGATTTACAGTATAACTCATATCCACCATATTAAAATCCGCTCCATTTCTTTTAAAAAAAATAGAGAAAATATATATATTACATATCAAACAAATTTTTATCACGGGTAATATGAGGAACTAACAGGTTAGATGGATAAGACTACCATTCCCCACATAAGTTAGACCTGCAAATAGCTTTTAATAAAGCATCAATTGCTTTATTACAACTTCTATATAACAAAAACACAAGGCCAAGCAACATTAATGTTACATATGTTTACATATTGTCTAAGTAAAGGAACAGTTTGTCAAGGTGGAAGAGGAGATTGTTACGGAAGATAAGAACTGATACTAAGATTATCAGTTTCAAAGATAACCTGAGACCAACCATGAATAGTTGCCCAATGCATAGCTTCTAACATAGCCCATGCTTCATCCTGATATACATTATGAGCTCGCTTGAAACATACTTTTCCCACCACATAGAGTCCTGCATGATATTATTATAATACCAATACCAACCAATAAAGTATTATGATTAAAGAAAACATTTATATTTATTTTAAGAAGCCTGGTGAATGAGGTTTCCAAGTCAGATTAAAGATAAATCTAGATCTAATATCATTAATAGCATTATCAGTAGAAATGCCAAGGTGATGATAAACAATATATGAACTAACATGATGAATGATAATATTAGGATTGGGTGTTGTATTACTGAATATTACTCTGCATCTTATGAATGATGCACATGATGGCATGTATAGAATCAGATGAGTTGAAAATATTCAGGTGAAAATCCTATATCTACCAAGTTTGAACCCAAGATAGAATAGTTTGATGTTGTAGTATTGAAGAATAGAGCTTAGGGAAAAAATATCTCCAAATAGCTTGCGTAAAAAGATAATGAATACAAAGATGATCCACATCTTCAAGATGATGAGTATTGTAGAAAACACAGTGTCGACTGTCGGAATCAACATGTTGGAATATTCTTGCTTTAACAGGAATAACTAGCATTGTGAAGACTCTTCCACATAAAAATTTGAAGTTATTGAGGTATTTTAAACTTCCAAAATATTAACCAAAATTGATGAGATAAACCAAGTGAAGAGTTGTTGGTTAGATGTTGTTCACAAAAAAGTTTGTAAGTGGATAAAATAGTAAAAATCCAGTAGTAGTAAAAGCCCAAATAAGTTTATCAGGTTGGTCTAATATCAAAGGGATTGTAAGGATATCATTCACCTGATTTGGAGTAAAAAATTGTCGAAAAAAAGGTAGATTCCATTGTGCCAAATTGGAGTCAATCAATTGAGCCACCCATTTATAGTTGCTAAGATGAAGTGCATTCCAATTTGAAGTCCAAATGTTTATCTGAGTTCCACTTCCCACCTGCCACTTAGCATGTTTGAGAATTATCTCAAGACCATGACTAATGTTTTGCCATGTCCAACTAGATTTTACATCATCTATCAGATAATGAATTATAAATCATGGTACATAAAGTATTTGTCCTTCAAAACTTTAGTCCAAAGTGCATCTTGATTATGAAGTAATTTCCAAGCTAGTTTAGCAAGAAAAGCTGAGTTGTAGTTATATAATTGTTTAATACCTAAACCACCAAGACTTTTAGGTAAATATAATTTACTCCAGGAAATCATATGATGAGAAGAACGGTTGGTGTAATTATGTCACCAATATTGTCTCTGAATCTTGTCCATTTGATGAATAGTTGATTCAGGAAGCTTAAATACTTACATATGATACATACCCATGGTACTTATTATAACATCATTGATTTGAGTTATTTTCCCTGCTTGATTAATGAGTTTAATTTCCCAACCTTGTAGTTTGGTTTGCATATTATCTAAAATACCTTGTGAATTTTTGTGTCTTGATTTGTGTTTCAAGAGAGGGATACCTAAGTATTTTTCTCCAAAACCCATTAGTTTCTTACCAAGAATTCCATAAATATTAGTTTACGGAGCAGTAGAAGTGTGCTTGCCAAAGAAAATAGTAGATTTCTACATGTTGATAACTTGACCAGAAGCCTAACCAAAAATGTGTATTAAATGTTGCAAATACGTCATATGAGTAAAAGTAGCTTAAAAAAAAAAGGCAATCATATGTGAAAACAGATGGTTGATTGAAGGGCTATGCTTATCGATCTTTATTCCCTGAAGAAGACTATAATTAACTTGATGTTGCAACAGTCTAGAAAAATCTTCCATGATGAACAAAAAAAAGTAAGGGGACAGGGGTTCCCTTGTCGAATACCACGAGATGGAGAAAAAAAAGAACTTGGAGTGTCGTTAATAAGTAATGAAATATTAGTAGTTGAAATGCATTGTTCAATCAAATTAATCCAATCAAAATGAAAACCAAGTTTATGAAGAATAGAAAACATGCAGAAAAGTTTATTCTACTATATATGTCGAATGCTTTCGATTTATCTAGCTTCATAACGACCAAATCATTTTTATTCCGCTTAGTTTTCATGTTATGTATCAGTTCATGTGCAATAATAAAATTGTCTTGGATATGTCTACCTGAAACATAAGCAGTTTGGGTAGGAGAAATGATTTTTGACAAAATTGGTTTTAATTTGTTAGCTAGTATATTTGAAATTATTCTATAACTAACATTACAAATACTTATGGGTTTGTGATCAGCTGGTGTTGAGGATGAGGTATTTCAGGAATCAAAACTTGATAAGTATGGTTAATAGCTTTAAGTATATGTTTATGGGTAAAAAAAGTGTTGCACCATGGAAATTATATCAAATCTTATAGTATTCCAGCATTGATGGTAGAAATCAGCATGGATTCCATCATTGCTCGGTGAAATCTAAGGTCTGATTTGAAATACCGCCACTTGTTTAATTTCTTGTGCATATGGTAAACGAATTAGAGTGTTGTTTTCTACTTCGAAAATACAAGGAGTAAAATGTTGAGGAATATCATTACTGACAGGAGATTGTGAAGTAGTAAAAATGTTATTAAAATGAGTTAGTAAAATATCTCAATTTTTGGCCTAAAATCAAACCATATACCCAGAGGTCCTTTAATAGCATGGATATGAAATCTTCTATTATTAAAGTTTGTCTTTGGGTGAAAATAAAATATATTCTTGTGAGCTTCAAGAAATTTTTCACCAGCTTGTTGCATGAAGTAATCTTTCTGAATTAAAATCCAGTGTTGCAAAGAGGAACATAATTTTTGTATTTCAGGATGGGTTGGAGGCATATTGTTATCATAGAAAAGCTGAAGTTGAGACTGAATATTATGCAATTGAAATTCAATATTCCCAAAATAAACTTTTTTCCAATATTGAAGTTGAGATCATATATATTTAATTTTGCAAGAAAATTGATAAGAAGGAGAGCCTAAGAATTGGTGTTGCCAACTTTGATTGATAGTGTCAGTACAAGAGCTGAATTGACACCAACATCTGTAAAGCTTAAATGGAGAATATTTCTCTTGATGAGGTCAAGTATGTAATAGGATAGGACTATGATCAGATGCAATGGGAACTAAATGTTCTAAATGAGCTTGAGTGTAATGGTTAATCTAAATATTGTTAACTAATGCTTTATCAATCATAATATAAATATGAACATCACCAGACCGATTATTTGACCATGTAGTATCAGAACTAGTATATCTTATATCAATGAGACCTAATTTGTAACACCCGTATTTTTTGCATGACGCATACTCTAGCATGCGTTAATAAACGAGATGAATCATCATCTCGGGCCGGTGTTGCGTACTCTGGAATGCGTCATTGGTGCATCTCCTCAAGTGATGCACACCTGGTAAAGTGATACATCTTGTCACAGAGTTCACTATTTGGTAATGGTATGTATATTGTGATGCATCATTGGGATAAATGTATTATCTTGAACTTGCAATGCGCACTTGGTGCAAGTGATGCATTAGTGTGGCATTATGATGCTACGATATATATCATTATGTTTTTCACTGATAATAGCCTAAAACACACCATTTGAATATCAAATACTTATGGTTTTCTTAGTTATTTATCTTGTATTAGTTGTACATTACACTTTGTTTTTCTTTTGTAGGTACATGGAGTCATGTGATGTAAAATAAAAGAAATATAGGCTTAATTCATTATTGGTAGACTTGGTTGTAGTTGGACCAAAGCATAGCAAGGATGGAAACAAAGTGCGAAAAACAAAATTACTAGAGCACCAGACAGCCAGTACTCGGGGCTGCAAATGAAATACTTTTGAGAATTGTTAAGGACGAATGCGTTTTTATTCATGGCCACCATCGTCCATAATTTAGACATAATAAAAAAATTTAGTCGAGTTTCCTTACTACGATCTTCTTCTTATCCTTTTTTTTGTTATCAAGCTCTGCTCTAAGTGATTAGCCACGAGTCTGTAATGTTTAAAACAAGTAGATAAATATAGAAGACATGTGACGTTTGTTGAGCCGAAAAAGGAAGTTATGTTGTGAGTGTGTGGGTTTGTTGATGATTATAAATGTTAGGTTTTGGTTAGAACTCGAGTCGATTTTAGTTTTAGGCAATTTGGTGGTTGTTGTTGAAGCAATAGTCGATAAGTTAGAAAGGAGTATTGAAAGTATATTTTATGTTTGAGTTAAACAAGGAAGAAGTGGTGAGACTTATACACGAGTTTTCCTTCCATACACAGGTGTAAATGGTGGGTTTTTGATAAAGGATAAAGTCGTAAAAGAATATATTTATGACCCGGTTATCAGAATATATATTAAACTTTAGTATATATATTTTTATTTTGCAAAAAAAGTTAGGAATGTACTAAGTCATGATAGGTGTCAATCCTTATATATTTGTATTGAATTTACATTGATTGGACAACTCCTAGATGGATTGCCCACTAGTATAAAGCAATATTGTCCTCACAATGCCACTGGTGCTGGTTGCAATTTCCCTCCAGATGTTCTCTGACTGTACAAAATATACATCCAGAACATATTCTTGTTCCTGAATGGATACCCTAGCTCTTAGATGGATTTCCCACTAGTATAGAGCAACTTGAGTTTTCTCTAATGCTATATATTCCCGGACTGAATTCCTAGAATTATTTATATCAAATTCAAACCCTAATTGAATAGAATTGATTTATCAAAGTGTCTATACAAGCATGTGTGAAAGCTCATAACAAACTGCACACGAATATGTTTGATTGGGTATCACGGCTATGCCCACATCTCAAGTCAATTTTGTGTCCAAATAGATTTTGTGCCAGTCACATCAAAATTATATGCCAGACACAAAAATTGACTATAATTGGATAAATATTACCCAGTCGATCTTAAGATAATTATCTCCAATGTTTGGCTGCACCAAAACATTAACAAAGAAAGAAGATAGCGAAACCCTAATTATAGGTCGTAAGGCACTGACCCAAATAGTGCCTTAAGAAACTTTACTTCCTAACAATTGATGGCCGGCCAAAATTCATCACATGCTACATAACTTGGCCGACCAAGTTGGTTGGCCTGACAACCTTTTGGCAGGCAGGCCCAAATCAAACACATAACATGAGTATCAACTCACGGAAGTAATATTTTTTTTTAAAAAAAAAGGGGATGAACAAACACATTGAGTGCCTCCCAACATGGACCGGACATGTATTGAATCTGCAACGCTTATAAGCCCCACATGTTACGTTTGCAACACTTAATTGTTTTACTATTTACTTATAATGGTTGCAACGCTTATAAGCGTTGCAAATGACTCATGCAAGGTGCGCCTCACTTAACTTTGCAAACTTCACATGTAAGGTTTGCAACACTTAGGTGTTATACTCTTCAATTGTAATCTATGCAACACATATAAACGTTGCAAATGTTATAGTATATTTTTATACTCAGCATTTCAATACTGGTTGACACATTTGAACTCATATTGTTCCTCAGAAACTCAATAAAATAAAATACGCATTTTATTTTAATTTTTCTTTCTTTTTTACAAATTAGTCTTGTCTGACTTATCAGACTAGTCAAGCATGACAAGCCACTAGTCGAACTAACTAATCAAGTCTCATTTGACTTCAAAGTAGTAGTGTTTAATTATATAAAAATTAAACGAGACACTAAAGATTTCACAAATGGGGGGGGGGGGGGCGGCCACTATGCACGAGGATATTGGTTTGGCGGTGTAGCAATATACCCGCTAGAGGAAAGTTTTTGGAATGTTCGACGGTTAGCTAAGTAGAGGAGTGATGGGTGTGTAACCGTCTAGTCATCCTCAAACGAGTGGGGAATGTTTTTCTACACATTCTCCATCACCTCTACCACTACTTCACAACCACCACATCTTAGCTACGAGGTTAGAGTGAACGGTTACTGCTATACTATTATAAATAAATTTCTCAATCTATCGAAAACAGAATACCCAGAGTATACGAATTACCACCTGAATTTCATAAAAGTTTTATCTCAATCATACATAAAGAATCCTTCATAGCATACCTATCACATCTTACAGAGCCTGGTACTATGACCTCAACACTTTCTCTACTTCCCTCCCTAAGACCAACCCTTTTCCTTCCTTTGTAACCGATTTTTTTTTTGAATGGCCATTTCTTGGTTTAGGCCAATTTTGCATGATCTTGATCTCTCGAATCTAAAAAAAGTACTTTTACAAATGTTCATGGATTAAACGAATTCTCATCAGCTTACCCAATTTTCCCCTATTTACCCATAAATTGTTTTTACCCACAAACAACAGGGAAGAAGACAACTTGTTGTCGTCGTTCTATCCATCAGCTTGCTGGATGTTAACTAAGAGTCCGATAGGTTTTCAAACACATGAAGTTAAGGTAAACAAGTGGTACGAAACAGAGAATGACCGGAAAAATAGGGAAGGAAAGTGATTGTTTTCGTTCCAATTAAGTGATGGATGATGGAGATTACTGCAGTTCTAAATGGATAACGAGTCATGGGTTTGTGTTGAATTCGTATTTTGCAAGTGTTTTAGACGGAAAATCAGTCAAAGGGTGAAAGGTTAGATTGTAATGAATACAAGAGATCAAAATCGTACAAGACTAGCCTAAACCAATAAATGGTCGTTCAAGTCTTATTTCGGTCAAAAATAAGGAGAAGAGTTGATCTTAGGGAAGGAAATAGAGAAATAAGAGATCAGAACGTGATTAATTCTAGTTCAATAATACAAATCTCTGTGTTAGGTTCAAGTAGATAAAGTGGAATTGTTTATGATAGTCTGAGGAACTTCGATAAACTTATGATAGTTTTGAAAATAGATGAAGTAGTCTATTTATAGTGTTGAACTCTGATCTCGTAAGAAGCGGAAGAGGTACAAAACGTGGTTCAGAACGTTCCCATTATCACAGGGAAAATTCTTGAAACAGTAATATTCATTAATTCCTCAATTATTAACGTTTGACTTAATTATTTTACATCGTGGGTGTTTAGTTACACCTCACAGGCAGTAAATCGCCAGACCAATACCCTAATGAGTACCCCTTTGTGACATATTTGATGTCTCATAGATTTGATGGCTGGGTCACGTGAATGACTCTTTTAATTGAGTAAACCTACTACTAGTGTTAAGTCGAATAAGGTTAGTAAGTCCATCGGTGGTTTGGTATATCGAGCATATTATACTATTCAACATTGTCTAGGCATCAAATCTCAGTAATGCTACTCGCGAGCATGGTGATAACATTGTTAATAATTTATGCCAAACGTTGGCAGTTGAGTAGGCCGGTGCTCATGATTAATGAAACACTTCATGGCATCAGTGCAAGGCGATGAGTCACCATAAAGGAGCCACGAAAATATTATGTCAATAATAACTTGATATTGATGACCGGGAGTCATGAAGGCTGGAAACGATACACGAGCACTACCTCGCTACTATCATCAATAAATAATTAGTCTTGAGTCAACATGCACGATTTCAAAGATGATAAGAGACATGGGCATCACTTGGTGAGTAGCAAAGGCATGTGACATATCTTTAAAGAAAGTGCTAGTTCATGATATGTCAGCAGTATGGGTCCGTGGGACCCCTTCTGTGAGTGATTTGCACTAGTGGCATTACTTTGTGAAAGGTATCATCTTGGTGCGTATTTGGTGCATACATTCGTTAATTGTGCACATGGATGATACCTCTGAACCTTATTCGTAAAATATGTCAGGTGTTAGCCACCTAATAAGAATACTTGATTAACAGTTGTCAGTGATTTGGTGCATAATTCGGAGCTGCTAGTAGCCAATAGCATCAATTGGAGCATCTGAATACCAAATAATGAGCTTAGGAGTGCTAAGGTCAGCATTATGAAGGCTACAAAGATTGGGATCTAACATTGGACGTATGGCGCTGGGATTATGCCAGCGTCGTGCAAGTGTTTCTCTGGAGTGTGCAAGCTTGGAAATGCACAAGCTCGAAAGTGTGAAATCTTGGAAATGTACGAGCTCAGAAGTACACAAATTTGGAAATGCACAAGCTTAGAAGTATGCTCAAAATCAGGGTTATACAAGCGTTTTCAAGGGAAGGCTCGTGTGAAGGAGTGCTCGAGGATGCGGCTAGGAAGAGATGCTCAAAGCAAGCTATGCAAGAGCTATCATTGACCACTTAATCATGTTTGGATGGAAAGTGTGGCGGTGGGACATTTTCCCATAAGTTAAAAAAATCGGCATATTTTCTATGGGGTAGGCTAATTTGGGGCGTTTTTCCAATTATCCCTTATTTGACTTACCATATGTAAACGTTAAAAACGGAAAATAGACTATATGCCTTGAACCCCTAAAGTGTGGTTATAGAGGACAAGTAAAATATCGAGTTAGGTTAAATTGACACTTAAAGGTTTAGATAGTTATAATTTCCCTTCACTTTTAACTATTTTCTTTCTCTTATATATTTTTTCTCTCTTTAGTTTAAAATTAACCGCGAAAAAATTCATAACTTCCGAAATATAAATCGGATTTTAATAAAACTTATACTTTTGGATTGCGTTTAAAATAATCTACAAAACAAGACAAATTTATGATATTATATTTGAAAAAAAATTATTTATAAAATAGATAGGATATACCTGGATACATCATGACTTAAATTAAGGTAGATAACTTTTTTGGAAAAATTGTTAGGATATACCCAGATACATCCCTGGTTAAACTAAGGTTAAAAAATTATTTGAAAAGTAGTTGGGATGCACACGGATACATCCCGGGTTAAGCTAAGGTAGAAACATTATTTGAAAAATAGCTAAGATGTACCCAGATACATCCCGGATTAACTAAAGTAGGAAAATTTTATTTGAAAAACAGCTAGGATGTACCCTTAAACTAAGGTAAGTAAAAATATTCTTAAAAAACAATTAGGATGTACCTGGATACATCATGACTTAAACTAAGATCGACAAATTATTTAAAAAAATAGCTTGGATGTATCCGGATACATCCCGACTTAAGCTAATATAAAAAAAATTATTTATTAAAAATAACTAGGATGTACCTGGATACATCCCGACTTAAACTAAGATAAACAAAATTATTTGATAAAAATAGCTTGGATGTACCACGATACATCGTGACTTAAACTAAGGTAGAAAAATTATTGACTATCAAAATCTTGGACCACTCAGACATGCATTTCTTGATATTCTTGGATTAAATTGAATGCACCCAGGTGCACACACTCAAAAAAGTTAGGTTCATCCAAGTTTAAACTGAATGCACCTGGGTGAATCTTTTTTTTTCTAATTAAATTGAATGCTCCATAGTGCATCTTGTGTACTTCGTAGATAAATCTAGATTTATACTAGTAATCACTTGCGATATACACAACCAAAAATCACTAATTCATGATGTCAATCAATAAATCCACCATCATTACCATCACAATCACCATCAAAACATCCACCAAAACTAGTATAAAAGAAGAAAAATAAGAGGAACAACAAATAATTAAAAAAACACTAGATGAACCTGGGTTCCTCAAGGTCTAAAATAGATCCTTCGTACCACCATTAACATCACCACTTCAATTCCCTTCTATTGTACCATGACCACCATTAACATCAATACCATTGGTATCCATCGCATTACACATTTATGCTATACTTAATCTACCAACTCAATCCCTTCTACTGTCTTAATTTATATGCAAGCTCTTTTGAACTTTGGATTTTAATTTGAAATAATTGGTCCTGAGATTTGGGAAGATACAAGAGGCAAAATAGAAATATTTTGTCACATGGATTGATACTGGTGGAACTATTTCTGGGGTTGGTCGGTATCTAAATAAACAAAATCCTAATGTAAAGGTACCTTAAATTTTCTTTGTCAGCTATGAGCTTAACTATTTTGAAACAAGATTTTTATTCGAGAATATGATTTGACTGTGCGAATCTTTAACTGACTTCATGATGTATTAGGTTATCAGCGTCGGGCCATCAGAAAACACCATATTTTCCGAGGGACAAACGACAAAATAATTGGAGAAGGAGATGAAACAGTCGGAGGAACTGAAGAAGGAGATGAAACCGACGAATTAGTAATTAAAAAACCTAACTTTTCTAATAAATAAAACAGGGGTATTTTAGTCAGCAATTCTAAAAGTAAAAGATAAAATTTGGACATAATACCCAATTTAGATAATAAAACAGTATCTTTTAGATTCTATTATATTAGAATAATATCTTTTTTTTACTTGTATTTTAGATCCAGGAATTCAAATCCAACGGTTAATAAACTCAAAATGAGATGTTAAAAATAATTTTAAAAATAATTTAAATAAAACATAAATTGTCCTTTTACACCGAAATGTATAGAGTTCAGAAAGATATAGAAAACCAATTATCAATTTCTTTAAAAAAAAACCAACCATCAAATTTATGCATAACCTTTTTCATCCAAAAGAAAAAACATACCATCAAAGTTCACTTTTCTCTATCAAGATGAGGTTTTGAGTTGAATAAGTACTATGGAGTAGTTTTCAAGAATTATAAATGGTGTTTTCGAAATTCTAGTTTTGGATGTGTTGGAATTTGAGATTCCTAGCTTAGTGCCCATGGACTATTACATCTATCAGTAGGTAGGGTTCAATGTATTCAATAGTTAATAATCGATTAACTATCTGGTCCTATGCTCGTAGGTAATGCCAGGGGTCATCGAAAGGCTGGCTGGGTCTTCTCGTTGATCTTCGGGATTCAACTATATGGTCTTATGAGTTGATTCCCGAGGCTGCCGTTACCCGAGCCTATGAGGTCACACACATACAAGAAGCTGCAAGTTGTTCGAGTATTGACTCGGAGTAATCAAGGGGATAATGAAAGTTATAGAGTGAAACTCAATTGAATTGTTGAACCAAAATTGAATTAAATCAATTCAATTGGGAATTTGGGAATTGAGATTGAGTCATGGATTCAATGGTTGAACCATGACTCATCAACTTCCAATTTGACTCTCCCTATATAAAGATAGGGTTGAGCCAAATTAGACATACATGAGTCATGGGTTCAATGGTTGAACCATGACTCATTAACTTCCATTTTGACTCTCCATATATAAAGATAGGGTTGAGCCAAATTAAATATACATGAGTCATTTGCAAGAAAAAAAAAAGAGAGAGCAAAACCCTAGCTAGAGAGAAAATTAGTTTCTCTCCTCCCTTCCCTTTTGCCGAGTTTTTCCCCTTGGGAATTCTTGGAGTTTTTCTTCCTTTTCTCATCCCAAATCACCATATATTCTAGCCTAAACCCCTTAACAAAACTTGTGAAGCCTTGGTATGGACTAGATCATAGTTCATCACCTTTGTACAACAAGAAAGGTGTCAGAATTGCTTGGAGGTGGGCTTAAACACTGCTGAGGTATTCTCATAAACCTTTTTAATTCATGTAAAATATAAATTGTTTATATGTTTACATATTTTTATATGTTTTAGTTCATGAAAAACGCATGTAGTGTAAAGATCGTGATGTTTATATTGTTTTTATATATAAAACGTTTTTATTAAACAAACAATATGAATATTGGGTTCCAACAGTGGTATCAGAGCCTAATTACATTTTTTTTTGCATGAATTCATCTTTTATGAATGCGCTTATATGAATATTCATTGTTTCATACATATTGTGCTATCCCTTGCCTATAATTTTCTGTTTTCAGACCTTTAGAATATTAGGAATATTTTTAATTGGCCTGAAAACGTAATTACACATTTAATTGGATTAAATCTTAATTAGGGAATATTTTAGGATATTAATTCACAAAAAAAGCGTTTCGGATTTTTGTTTTCGAAAATAAAAAAATTCTACAGTGCTAAAATATTTTTAGGAACCTACTATAATTTTTTATTTTCTTTTTCAGAATTAAAAAAAAAAAAAACATTTTCGTGAATTAATTAATTAATTTAGAAAATTAATTAAGGTAATTAAATTTAGAGATTTGAACCCAATTATTCAGAATAATTATATTCCCTTAAGATTAGCATTGCCATAAATTTTAGAATTTGATTGAATAAATTTAGGAATTTAATTCAATTAAAGATTGTTAAAAAAAAATTATGGTAACTAGAATAAAATTCGAATTTTGAATTCAAAAATTACTCTTTCCTTATAAATTGGCCTGAAATATTGGATTAGATTGTTAAGAATATTATCAGGGAAATTACCATAAAATTTTAGATTTAATTGATATAATTAAGGAATTAATATCAATTGAATAGAATATAACGGTTATGGTAATAAATTCGAATTGAATTAGTAGAATTCAATTTTGGTAACCCCCTAATAATTGGCCTTAAAATCTGATTAGTATTTATTCCATCGGTTACAAAACTTATGGGATTCCATGTCAATTGTTTCCTTTTAAATGAGATTGTAATTGAATTTGAATTAGAGATAATTAAGAAAATTAAATCTAATAAAAGGGGAATAAATTTAGGAATCCAAAAGATTTTGACTTTTAAAATCTCAATCAATTAAAATATGATTTATAGATTCGAAATTTGATTTTTAAATTAATTAAATTAATTAATAAATGTTTTAAAAGCTTTTAATTCGGTTTTTAATTAATTAAAATTATTTAAATAAAAAATCAAATTATTTAAAATTCCTTTTCGAATCTTAGAATCTGTAATAGATTTTAGTTGTCTTAATTAGAAAATTTTGAAATTTTTGAAATTTTTATTTTAATTATTAATTTTAAAATCTATTTATTCTCAAATATAAGCTAACTAATTATTAGGAATAATCAGGGGATAGGCTTAATATGTTGCAACTTGTTCATATGAGCATTATGCATGTATT
Source organism: Papaver californicum (assembly GCA_023531435.1). Lineage (NCBI taxonomy): Eukaryota > Viridiplantae > Streptophyta > Magnoliopsida > Ranunculales > Papaveraceae > Papaver > Papaver californicum. The sequence continues at coordinate 1,020,045 of JAJJMC010011502.1, read as the reverse complement.
GTGTGAATACTTGCATGGAAATTACTTTCCTTTTTAGACTATACAATTTTTTATAAAATGTGTTTTACATTGTATTATAAATGGTAGTCTGAATGGAAAGGGGTGTGATATGACTTAGTTTTTATTTTTGAAATACGGTCTGCGTACCGTTTTTATTTAAATACGACGCCTGTGTCGTTTTTATTTATTTATTTATTTAATTTGCGTGCCAATTGTGCGAATAAGAAAATGTAAATAGCTTGTTTTATAAATAGGTTATTTCAAAAGTCATATCACGCCCCTTGAAGTTGCTTTAATTTATTTGCTTATATTTCATGCATTATATATATATTTCTTGAATTTATATAATAGTTAAATTGTTGCATGAAATTAAACGTAAGTAAATAAATATAAAAGAATCCCTCCACTTCCCTATAAAACCTGGCCCATGTTATGTACAACTTGTATAAGCCGAATCTCGGGGATCAGCTTTGCATATAAGAAGTATGTGACTTATTCCAAGTCCAAAGCTTTGCCAAACCTTTTTTAAAAAGTTGTCACGACTTCCCCTGTCTGGAATGGATCATCCCTAGGTGGACATATCTAGATCTGGAGAAGGAAGGCAATGGGACCACTAAGTTTTAGGGTTAGCCCATCGAACCCGAACCTAATGATCCAATCCAATCAGTTGGTTAAAAATGGTTGCTTTAAACGGAGCTATATGTTAGCCCATCGAACTGGCCCCGCTAGGCATATAAGTTTATATTGATAGGCGTCAAGAGTTATATATAAGATTATTCTAGTAGAACTTACCTGTGGACTTGGACTATGAGGATGAATGCGTGTGCCACTCATACCCAAGCCCATGGGGTCTTGACATTACTTATACTGTTTTTGAGGGATTATTAAGGTACTTGTAAAATAACTTGTCTATTTGTTTAGATATTAAATATTATATTACTGAATGTCTTTTCTTTGCATATTATCTGTTTAGATGGCATCCTTCACTAAGAACTCACTCCGCTCCGCACTTGAGAAGTGCAAACTCAATGGTGCTAGTTTCAACGACTGGTCTCGTAATTTGAGAATCGTTCTCAAACATGAGAAACTGGAATACGTTCTTAGCACCAAGCTCCCATCCAAACCTGAAGAGGACTCTGACGATAAGGAGATCACTGCTTACCAGGTTCATGAGGATGATGCGCTGGAAGTCCAATGTCTTATGTTGGCCAACATGGAACCGAAATTTCAGATTCAGTTCGAGCATGTCTCGGCCTATAAGATGTATAAGAAACTGGAAACCTTGTTCCAGAAGCATGCCAGGAATGAGAGGTACGACGTTGTCTGTACCTTGATCGACAGTAAGCTTTCCAATGGACAACCAGCAAGTCCACATCAAACAGATAGGTCTGATTGAGAGACTCAAGTCACTAGGAACAGATATTCCTAAGGACTTGGCTGTGGATATCATCCTCAAATCCCTTCCTGACCAGTTCAACAACTTTGTTATGAACTGCAACATGCACGACTTTGATAAGACGTTATCCCAGTTGCATGGAATGATAACAAATGCTGAAACAAGTCTCAAGAAGGGAAAGAACCCTACTTCTTCTGTTTCGATGGTTCAAAACAAGAAACAATTCAAGAAGAAGAAGAAGGCAGTGGGGAAGCCAAAGGCAAAGACTGGAGTGTCAACCCCAGCCCCAGCCAAGGCAACTCTTTCTTCAAAGAAAGGTCCCAAGGGTACTGACAAGTGCCATTATTGCCAGGCACCGGGTCATTGGAAGCGAAACTGCAAAAAGTATCTCACCGACAAGAAGAGTGGGACTCTTCCTGCAGGTATTTATGTTATTGAAGCTTTTACTACTTCAAATAATTCCGCTTGGGTACTTGACTCAGGGTGTGGTGCTCATATTTTTCGAAATATGCAGGTACTTCAGGAACATAGAAGACTCGGAAGAGGAGAAGTAGACCTGCGAGTAGGAAATGGAGCAAAGGTTGCTGCTTTAGCTATTGGCAGGGTAGATTTGAAGCTACCATCTGGGATGGTTTTTACTTTGAATAATGTTCATTGTATAACTACTTTGAGCAAAAACATTATTTCCATTTCTGCTTTAGACATTGATGGTTTTGAGATTTCGATTAAAAACAATTGTTGTTCTGTTTATCGAGATAATGTTTTATATTGCACTGCTTCAAATCAAAGTGGTCTTTACATTTTAAATGAAGACCATGATATTCTTAACATAAACTTGAAAGGAACAAGCCTAATGACTTGAATCCTACTTACCTGTGGCATTGCAGGCTTGGTCACATAAGTGAGAAACGCATCAAGAAACTTCACTCTAGTGGAATTCTTGAGCCATTTGATTATGAATCATATGACAAGTGCGAATCTTGCCTATTAGGAAAGATGACCAAGTCACCCTTCACTGGAACCAGTGAAAGGGAAAGTGATCTATTGGAGATCATACATACTGATGTATGTGGACCAATGAGCACTCCTGCAAGAGGAGGTTTTTCTTACTTCATAACCTTCACAGATGATTATAGCCGTTATGGGTATGTATATCTGATGAAGCACAAACACGAATCCTTTGAAAAGTTCAAGGAATTCCAAAATGAAGTACAAAATCAACTCGGCAAAAATATTAAGACTCTTCGATCAGATCGGGGAGGCGAATATTTGAGCAACGAGTTTGAGTCTCATCTAAGAGATTGTGGGATTGTCTCACAACTCACTCCAGCAGGAACGCCTCAGCATAATGGCGTATCCGAAAGGAGAAATCGCACCTTATTATATATGGTGCGATCCATGATGAGTCGAACCACCTTACCAGTCAGCTTTTGGGGATACGCGTTGCAGACTGCTACGCTCACACTTAATAATAGTCCAACTAAATCAGCTGAGAAAACCCCATATGAGATGTGGTATGGGAAACGTCCCAAGATAAGCTTTCTCAGAATTTGGGGCTGCACTGTCTACGTTAAGAAGTTGAATGTAGACAAGTTAGGCCCAAAGGCTGATTTATGTTACTTCATTGGTTATCCAAAGGAAACCAAAGGGTATTATTTCTACTTAAAGCCTGAAAATAAGATTTTCGTGGATAGAACGGGACACTTTATGGAGAAGGACTTCTAATCCAATAAAGTGGGAAACGATAAAGTACAGCTTGAAGAAGTTCAAGCAAGTGATGAAGTTGAGTTAACTAACTCAACCAGAGCACTACAAGAAGTAGATCCACCGTTCACGATGGACACTCCACTGGAACCTAGATCCACGGTGGAGGAACCTTCTGAAGAAGTACGAACCCTTAGGCGATCGGATAGGACTCGTCAAGCTCCTAGATGGTATGGGGAATCCTTCTTGATAGATGATGACGAGCCAGCTGCCTATACAGCTACCATGAAAGGACCAGACAGCGAGAAATGGCATGAAGCCATGAAATCCGAAATAGATTCAATGTACCAGAACGACGTCTGGACACTGATTCACTTACCCGAGGGTACCAGAACCATCGAGTGTAAGTGGGTCTTTAAGAAGAAGCTGGATAAAGATGGAAACGTCCATGTTTATAAAGCAAGGCTAGTGGCGAAAGGTTTCAGACAAGGTCATGGGATTGACTATGATGAAACCTATTCACCAGTAGCGATGTTCAAATCTATTCGGATCATCCTAGCCATCGCATCATTTTATGACTATGAAATCTGGCAGATGGACGTAAAGACTGCTTTCCTAAACTGAAATCTTAAAGAGGATGTGTATATGACACAACCTCCAGACTTTACGAGTCCGAAAGGACCTAAGATGGTATGCAAGCTTCAAAGGTCCATCTATGGACTGAAGCAAGCATCTCGCAGTTGGAACCTCCGCTTCGATAAAGCAATTAAGGAATTTGGCTTTATCAAAAGCGAAGAGGAACCTTGTGTCTACAAGAAGGTGAGTGGGAGAAACATTGCATTTATAGTCTTGTATGTCGGTGACATACTAATCATTGGAAACCACATACCGTTCTTGAATCTGTCAAGGCATGGCTATGTAAGTGTTTCTCAATGAAAGACTTAGGAGAGGCACAATTCATCCTCGGAATTAAGATATATCGAGATCGAGCCAATAAGCTGATTGGCCTAAGCCAGAATACTTATATAGATAAGGTTCTGCAAAGATTCGATATGACTAATTCCAAGAAGGGCTTATTGCCCATGGCAACTGGCGCTATTCTCAGCAAAAGTCAGTGCCCCACTACTGATGATGAGAAAGAAAAGATGTTAAGAGTCCCTTATGCTTCAGCCATAGGCTCTATCATGTACGCCATGTTATGCACACGCCAGACGTATCGTACTCTCTGAGTGTGACTAGCCGATACCAAGCAAATCCAGGTGAGAACTACTGGACTGTTGTGAAAGCTATCCTAAAGTACTTGAGAAGGACTAAGGATATGTTTCTGGTATACGGCGGGGATGAAGAGTTAAGAGTGAATGGATTCATCGACGCCAGTTTCCAAACCGACAGAGACGACTTCCGTTCTCAGTCAGGGTTTGTATTCTGTCTAAATGGTTGAGCAGTATCTTGGAAAAGCTCCAAGCAAAGCACTCTTGCTGATTTTACCACAGAGGCTGAGTACATTGCAGCGTCCGAAGCCGCTAAAGAAGCTTGCTGGATTAAGAAGTTTGTGACTGAGCTCGGGATAGTTCCTAGCATTGAGGGACCAGTAGAGTTGCTATGTGACAACACTGGTGCCATAGCTCAAGCTAAGGAACCCAGAGCTCACCATAAGTCCAAACATGTACTCAGACGGTATCACCTCATACGAGAGATGTACGAGAGAGGTGATGTCAAGGTGTGCAAGGTTGATACAGAAAACAATGCAGCAGATCCACTTACTAAACCTCTACCTCAGACGAAACACGAGTTCCATACCTCCGCCATAGGACTTAGATGTATGTCTGATTGGTCTTAGTCTTAGTGGGAGCTAGTTCAGTATGTATTAGGTTATCAGTGTCGGGCCATCAGAAAACACTATATTTTCCGAGGGACAAACGACAAAATAATTGGAGAAGGAGATGAAACAGTCGGAGGAACTGAAGAAGGAGATGAAACAGACGAATTAGTAATTAAAAAACCTAACTTTTCTAATAAATAAAACAGGGGTATTTTAGTCAGCAATTCTAAAAGTAAAAGATAAAATTTGGACATAATACCCAATTTAGATATTAAAACGGTATCTTTTAGATTCTATTATATTAGAATAATATCTTCTTTTTTACTTGTATTTTAGATCCAGGAATTCAAATCCAACGGTTAATAAACTCAATATGAGATGTTAAAAATAATTTTAAAAATAATTTAAATAAAACATAAATTGTCCTTTTACACTGAAATGTATAAAGTTCAGAAAGATATAGAAAACCAATTATCAATTGCTTTAAAAAAAACCAACCATCAAATTTATGCATAACCTTTTTCATCCAAAAGAAAAAACATACCATCAAAGTTCACTTTTCTCTATCAAGATGAGGTTTTGAGTTGAATAAGTACTATGGAGTAGTTTTCAGGAATTATAAATGGTGTTTTCGAAATTCTAGTTTTGGATGTGTTGGAATTTGAGATTCCTAGCTTAGTGCCCATGGACTATTACATCTATCAATAGGTAGGGTTCAATATATTCAATAGTTAATAATCGATTAACTATCTGGTCCTATGCTCTTAGGTAATGCCAGGGGTCATCGAAAGGCTGGCTGGGTCTTCTCGTTGATCTTCGGGATTCAACTATATGGTCTTATGAGTTGATTCCCGAGGCTGCCGTTACCCGAGCCTATGAGGTCACACACATACAAGAAGCTGCAAGTTGTTCGAGTATTGACTCAGATTAATCAAGGGGATAACGAAAGTTATAGAGTGAAACTCAATAACTATATAATAAGTAACTAAAATTCGTCAAGTTCAGTTAGTTCACTGTTCACACTTCACAGTTCTCATCTTCTGATTCCGATTCTATTTTTGATTCCTTTTTTATTTCCAAATTAAGAAAAAAAAAAACTAGTTCCCATGGATTCTCTCCCACGTGTTTGACGTCTTTGGTTATTGATGGTTAGATTGTAATTCTGATCCCAACTACAACTCTGGAAGATGTTATATTTAGATTACAAGTACAACCAGTTAGAAAGTCGGGCTTCCTGACACACTTTATTAAAATTTGACGTACTTGATAGTGACTGCACTGGTGCTGTGTCGCAAGAGAGTGAGACGGTAATAAAGACAAAGACGAAATCATGTGGTTCACCCACTTTCACATGGGTGACGAAGAATAAAAAAACAGATAAACACGGACTCATTCACACGTGCCACTCAATACGTAAATTAATATAAAAGGAAGGGCTTTTTGGTAAATAAGGTGAACTTTCGAGTAGGTGGGTGTTTTTCAACCCTGGGGCCAAGTCACGGAGATTCAAGAGTCATCACGTCATCTTTTACACGTGCAAGGTGGCACGTGTGCTTTGAACGTCGTGGAGTGAGGGAAGTAACTAAATTTAATAAAAACAACATCTTGAATTGTCATATCTTGAAATCCTTTCCGTTGAACTCCTGTGGTTTTTCAACATCGTTCTTTCCATTGTTACGAGATAAAAGTTAATGTGTTAAGATTGTCGGAATCTTGCAACAATGAACATCAGCGTTAGATGTATCAGAATAATATATATAAAGAACTGAATTGAAAACAACTCTACCACGGACAACTACGAGGGAAGAATCACAAGTTCAACAAGTTGTCCTGAACACATTAGTTCCCGGGTATACTCGAGAAGAGCAATGCTAAACCCCCAACGTGCGAAGATGTGTCCAGAATAAGACCGCCTGATATAGCTTGTATTAGCACAATACAAACTACCCACTCTTGAACTTAGCAACAGGGAAGGAAGGGAAATAAACACTCAAAAGCGCGAAACAAAGCGAGAAGATGGTGAAAAGAAGACATGATAGTAGCCGCTTCTGGGATGGATTTCAACTCTGAAAACGTTTTGTATTTATAGGAGAAAAGAAACCTTTAGGGTTTCGGATTTCTTGTAAAAATAGTAGATCATGGTTGATGTCTTTCACATTCGTAGGCCCAATACATAAGTTAGCCCATGTATTGTTTGCCCACCCCATTCCACCCTCTAGTTTTACATACTATCCATATGATAATAGTTATATAGTGGACATCCTTCTCTAGATTACCCAATGTGGGACTAAACTAAAGAGTTTCATTCACTCAAGGAAATGAGTGAGCATCCAAGACAAAAACCATTTAGTTTAAAACTCATTTTGTCCAACAATCCCCTACATGAATGAAATCTCGGTAAAAACAAAAAAATCAGAATGCGGAAAATACCATATAGGCAAAGGTGTCCATCAGGTCTTGAACCTTTACTTAGTGAGAAGTTACTGAAACTACTTGCTAGAGACAGTGAACGCGATGTCTTGAACTGCTAGCGTTTGATGCAATTTACGATAACAGCCACACATGATATCCTCCTGGCGTTGCTAAGTTCGTGTCGTTGTGTACATTTTGGCCCTGGACGTATCCCATTTCTCAGAATGCTCTAAAGAATTCGCTCAAATTCTTATAGGAAGCGACCCACTTCCTCATTCAGATAGGTGAGTTCTATCAAGAGTGTTACTGCTACACCCCACTTCAATTTAAAATTGAAACTATAGAACTCATTAAGACTTCTTAAAAGTCATCATTCACATGCATGAACACTATCACAACAATACACCATAGGGAGGGACAAAGAATGTAATTCTCTTGATAGTGCATACCTTTAATCACCACAAATTAGTTATCTCATTGAACCTTCGTCTGGGGATCTCCAGTCAATAAGGTTGAGTATCCTTCATGACAATTTTATTTTATGAGCTTAAGTCCCATCCCCCTCGATGCAGCACTAACTATCTCTTTAGACAATCCCCTCCTCAAAGGATCTGCGATATTCTCCTTAGACCTTACATGGTCAACGGTAATAACGCCAGTAGAGATAAGTTGTTTCAAAGAATTATGGCTCATACGAATATGTATAGACTTTCCGTTATAAACACTGTTCTTAGATCTAGCCATAGCAGACGTACTGTCACAGTGTATAGATATAGCTGGCACAGGCCTATGCCAAAGAGGAACGTCTTCTAAAAAGCATCTTAGCCATTTGGCTTCCTCTCCTTCTTTATTTAATGCAATAAACTCCGATTCCATACTGGAACGAGCTATACATGTATGTTTGGAAGATTTCCAAAAAACAGACGCTCCTGCTAGAGTGAATACATACCCACTCGTAGACTTAGACTCCTCTGACTCTGCTATCCAGTTTGCATCGCAAAATCCTTCAAGGACGGCAGGGTATCCTTCATAACTCAAACAGAAGGACACTGTGTACTTTAAGTACCTCAGCACTCTAATAAGTGCATCCCAATGCATCTGCCCTGGATTACAAGTATACCTGCTTAACCTACTCATTGCATAAGCAATGTCTGGTCTCATACAGTTCTTCAAATACATCAGACTTCCTATGACTCTTGAGTATTCAAGTTGGTTAACTCCTTCACCCTTATTCTTCTTGATATTACAAGAGGAATCATTCAGACTACAATCAGGTTTACAGCTAAACTGATTATATTTCTTAAGTATAGTTTCAACATAATGAGATTGACTCAAACTATAGCCATTAAAATTCCTTTTAATCTTCATCCCTAAGATTACATCAGCAGGGCCTAAGTCTCTCATGTCAAAGTTCTCATTCAACAATTTCTTAGTGGAATTAATAACATCCATGTTTGTACCTAGTATCATCATATCATCAACATACAAGCATACAATTACACAGGCATCCTTAATAATTTTAGTGTAAACACACTTGTCAGATTCATTAATCCTAAAACCACTAGAAAACATCACATGATCAAATTTTTCATGCCATTGTTTAGGTGCTTGTTTCAAACCATACAAAGATTTAATCAGTTTATACACTTTATTTTCACAACCTTTCACTACAAACCCTCGGGTTGTTGCATGTAAATTTCCTCATCTAATTCACCATTTAAAAACACTGTCTTTACATCCATTTGATGTATCTCTAGGTTATGGACATAGGCTATAACAATTAACATCCTAATGGAAGTAATTCTAGTCACAGGGGAATAAGTATCAAAGAAATCTATACCTTCTTTCTGTTTGTAGCCTTTAGCTACCAACCTAGCCTTGTATTTATCAACAGTTCCATCTATATTACGTTTTCTCTTGAAGATCCATTTAAAACCTATGGCCTTACACCCTGGAGGTAAATCTACAATCTCCCAAGTACCGTTTTGTTGGATGGAATCCATTTCACTAATGGAGTCTTCTTTCCACCATGGAGCTTCAGAAGAAGTCATGGATTATCTATAAGCCTGTGGCTCAGACTCGGCTAGGTATGTAATGCAACCAGGATAGGTTTTCTCATTTCTAACCCTTTTACCTCTTCTAGGTTCAAATTTGGGTGCATCTACCTTTAAAGGTAATGACTGACTGGTTGAAGGCATATCTAGAGGTTCATCTATACATCTCTTTCGAGAACCAAGTTTCAAAGGAAAAACATTTTCAAAGAACTCTGCATCCCTAGACTCCATAATAGTATGCAACCCAATGTCAGAAATTTCAGAACTCACAACCATAAACCTATAAGCACTAGTATGCTCAGGATACCCTATAAAGACACAGTCAACAGTTTTTGGTCCTATCTTAGTTCTCTTAGGAGGAGGTATGGCCACCTTTGACAAACACCCCCACAATTTGAAGTAAGCATAAGATGGTTGTCTACCTTTCCATAACTCTTATGGAGTTTTATATGATCCTTTAAAGGGTACTCTATTAAGGATATAACAAGTTGAGAGGATGACCCCACCCCCACCCCCACCCCCACCCCCACACACAGGTTTGCAGGTAATCCTGAACTAATCAACATGGCATTCATCATATCCTTAAGGGTACGGTTCTTACGTTCTGCTACACCATTGGATTGAGGTGAATAAGGGGCTGTTGTCTCATGTATTATGCCATGTTCTTCGCAGAAATCTCCTACAGGAATTTCATACTCACCACCACGGCCAGACCTAACAGTTTTAATAGTAGCATTCAATTGGTTTTCAACTTCGAGTTTATATATCTTAAAAGCTTCTAAGGCATCGTCCTTCCCTTTAAGAAAATAAACATGACAGTACCTTGTACAATCATCTATAAAAGTGAAAAACCACTTCTTACCACCTCTAGTTTGAACTGACTTCATATCGACTAGGTCAGAATGGATTAATTCTAAGGGTTTAAAATTTCTCTGGACATTCTTACTGAATGATTTCTTAGCATGCTTAGATTCTACGCAAATCTCACATTTATGGTCCTTTTCAATAGTGAATTTAGGTATGCAGGCTACGCTAGCCAATTTATGCATTGGCATGGTAGTTTACATGACCAAATCTACCATGCCAAACATTCAATGCCACACACATATAAGCAGAAGAATCATTCATATTTATTTCATCAGATTATACATTAAGCTTATATAGACCCCCAGTCTTATAACTCTTACCCACAAACTCTTTGCCCTTAGTTAATACAATTTTTCCAGACTCAATTACAACTTTAAAACCCTTATCATCTAAAACAGAACATGAAACAAGATTCTTGCAGATGTCTGGAACATGAAGAACTTCATTCAATGTGAGAGTGTTGCCAGATGTAAGTTTCAGCCCGACCTTTCCCGTTCTTGCAACCCCTGCTGCAGAAGAGTTACCGATATATAGTTTCTCGCCTTCCCCTACCTTATGATAGGAGGTGAACAAGTCTCGACTTCCATATACATGCTTGGTAGCTCCAGAGTCTACCCACCAGTCCCTCACATTTTTCACCAGATTAACTTCAGACACCATAGCAGAAAACTCGTTCTTATTCTCAACAACCAAGTTAGCATTATTCTTCTTATTAAGGTCCTTACGTTGTCTAGTGAATTGCCATATGACCATGATTTCCACAAAAATAGCAAGCACCCTTAATCTTAGTAATGCCAGATTTAGGTTTACAAAACCTTTGTGAGGACCATGCTTAGGGTTGCGTTTGTTGTTATCACCTTTTCCAGATTTGTATTCAGTCATATGAGCCTTATTTGTCATATCTTTTGCAGACGAAACATTCTTGTCTTTGGTGCATAACATTTCTTCAACTTGAATCTTCTTTCCCAATTCAACTATGTTGATTTCACCAGTTTCATGCCTCAATTTTCTTTTGTACTTTGACCAAGAAGATGGTAACTTCTCAATTACCGCAGATACTTGAAAAGTCTCATCAATGACCATACCTTCAGCAAGAATCTCGTTGATGATTTGTTGAAGTTCAAGGAATTGATCAACAACAGGCTTATCATTAGTCATCTTGAAATCCATAAACTTCGCTACCAGAAATTTCTTGTTACCAGCAGTCTCTGCCTGGTACTTTGCTTCTAACGCAGTCCACAAATCATAAGCACTACAATTTTCTTTAGCATTATAAAAATCATACATCTCATCTTCCAAACAGTTCATAATATGATTTTTAGCCAGATAATTCTGCCTCTTATAAAATGTTTTATCATCTTCAGTAATATCTTCAGTATTCATCAAATCATCAAAAGGAACCAGTATTGTGTCTAAATCATGAAAACTCAGGAAAAACAACATCTTGGATTGCCATCTCTTGAAATCCTTTTCGTTGAACTTATGTGGTTTTTCAACATCGTTCTTTCCCATTGTTACGAGACAAAAGTTAATGTGTTAAGATTGTTGGAATCTTGCAACTGAATAATATATATAAAGAACTGAATTGAAAACAACTCTACCACGGACAACTACGAGGGCAGAATCACAGATTCAACAAGTTGTCCTGAACACATTAGTTCGCGGGTATACTCGAGAAGAGCAATGCTAAACCCCAACGTGCGAAGATGTGTCCAGTATAAGACTTCCCGATATAGCTTGTATTATCACAATACAAACTACCCACTCTTGAACTTAGCAACATGGAAGGAAGGGAAATAAACACTCAAAAGCGCGAAACAAAGCGAGAAGATGGTGAAAAGAAGACATGATAGTAGCCGCTTCTGGGATGGATTTCAACTCTGAAAACGTTTTGTATTTATAGGAGAAAGAAACCTTTAAGGTTTCGGATTTCTTGTAAATCAAGTTTTCCCAAGATAAACATAAAAAGGATCCTTTAGGGTTTCAGATTTCTTGTAAAAATAATAGATCATGGTTGATGTCTTTCACATTCGTAGGCCCAATACATAAGTTAACCCATGTATTGTTTGCCCACCTCATTCCACCCTCTAGTTTTACATACTATTCATATGAGAATAGTTATATAGTGGACATCATTCTCTAGATTACCCAATGTGGGAATAAACTAAAGAGTTTCATTCACTGAAGGAAATGAGTGAGCATCCAAGACAAAAACCATTTAGTTTAAAACTCATTTTCTCCAACATTAGTTATCTTTTTATAGAACGTGTTTTTTGTAGTTTGATTATAAATTTATTTTTATGGAATTGTAGGTTCATTTACAAAAAAAAACATGGTCCAAAGTATATTTGAAACTTAATTCCATGGAAAGTCTTTCCTTGCCTCCCCAGGATATTGATTCAATGAAAATTTTCTTTTCCATGTTATAAAACACAACCTTATTGCAGTATTTAGAGATACACAGTAAGAATCCGTTGCCAAAATGTCAATTTAAACTTAGTTTGGTATTGTTGTGAGTTTTATAAAAATGTTTTTCTGCTACACGTTGATATGTTATGCTTTGTAAAAAAAAATAAAAAAAATTGACCATCTAGTAATTATAAAAAAAAAGTAAAGCAGATCAAATTGTGTTTGGTAAAATATCAAGTTCAACTATTATTTTTCTCTTAAACAACGACTATACTGAAAATATAATTTTCAAATCCCAATGAAAATAATTATCTTCATTAGACCCTCAGGAGCTTCGTCCCTTAGCCGAGCTGACCTTATTGCCAACCCAATAAGCCATCCCCACTGGCAATGCTACACACCACTTACTCCAGGCTTCCAGCCCTATGGTCCATATCCATACGAGGAAGGGGTGAAATTAAACCCCAAACCTCCTACGTAGGGAGGCGAAGGAAAACCAACTCTCAAGAACTGATCCTCAATCACCTAATTATTATTTTTCAACAAAGCTCACGAGGAGGATTTTTAACTATTATTAAACATCTCAAAAACGATGTATAAAACTTGTTTATGTACTAACAAGGACATAAAAATCATATTTCTCTTCTTGTAGAGCAAAGACTATGAGTAGGAGTATTTAGGGCTCAGGCTTCTTCATATCGAAGACTAAACTCATGGTGGAGGGGAGATTTTACTGTGAAATCATAGTTAAGATATTAGAGATGTTATTAGTTAAGATTATAAGCACATTATACCCAGCCAAAAAGTCTATTTAAAAATCCATAGACGACAAATAATCTGTCGTGATTCGTCTCACCCAATCGACAAGTTGTTTGCTATTTGGAATCATTTTTTTGCATTATGCTTCGAAAGAATGAGGCTAAAAAGAAATCTAGAGGTATGGAAAGATTGAAGGTATAATAAGATGGCAGATATACCACTCTCACACGTAAGAAGTGACTCCTTCCTACATCAGTTGTTCCTACTATTTTTTGTGTTTTTTTTTCCTACTTAACATTCCTATTTTCCCCTCTTATTTTGCAGGACCCACATTTATTTCAATAAATTTTTAATAAATTAATAGTTTTGAGACTGGTGAATCGATAAATTAATAAGTTAATAGAATATCGAAACATTCTAAATTTAAATTTAAATTTAAACTTTAAACCTAAAATAAAATAAGTATATAGATAATTTTTATATAATAACAAATATCTAGAGATTTTATTTTCAAATCAAATAATTTTATAATTTTTTGTACTAGTATAAAATAATATATATTACATATTATATATATATATATAAATATATATTTTTCGATGTAAAAAAAAACAAAACAAAACAATTGCTCATGCTTCTTATCTTAAAGGTGTAAAAAAAAATACTCAGACCTCAAGGGAATACAAAAAGTTAGAGATGAACAAAGAAAAAATAACTTCCTATTTTAATATGACAGAATAATGTTGTGCAATTTTAATGATAATTAATTTTTATATTAGTTGGGTTCTGTTGGTAATTTAAAATTTCTGTTAACTTATAAGCTAACACATTGGCCTAAATCAGGACTAAAAAAGTATATTATTTAATAAAATTATTAATTTGTAGAAGTTTTACTACATATGGTTTTAATCGAATCATTTTATGGGGACTGGATTTTTTTTTGGACTGCTTGAGGATTAGCAAATAATGGAATAAGGGTATCTTAAAATTACCTTACTGCCCTTTTTATCATACAAATCTAATTTGCTTCAAAGTCACTAAATTACCTTTTGGTCCACATATTTTGTTTTCTAGTACGAATGGGAGCAAGCTGAACCCCCTGGTTTGCGGGGTGCAGGAAAGAGACCTGCGTTTTTTAACCTTTAATTGGTTGGGTTTTATATGCCACCTAGCCGATTCTTGATAATCATAATTGAGATCTATTTTAATTTTTTAAGTTTTGATTATAAACCTACCCAATTGTGACAATTCTCTTTACTCAAAAAGAACATCATCCATAATCAATTAGGTTTATAATCAAAACCTGTCCGATTGTGATTGTTTTCTACACATATGAATAACACCATCGGTTATGTCAAAAGTATAATTCTAGCTGATTATCGTGGAATTAGATGAGATGTTTACTTGACTGAGTCGAGTTAGGGATATAAAAAGTTGTACGATTTATGATTTCTACTATATTTTCACGATTTTCAAATAAAAAATGACACTCGAGCTTAATTTTGATGTATACACAACATTAGATTCTTCAGATGCACGCCTCATTTGATTCTTCATTTGCGTCATGAGAATTTTCTCATTACATATATTCTACAACTCTAATCTACTATTCCTAGCTATAATTTATAAATTTAATCTCACTAATCCAATCTAAAAATTAAAACTTTGTAAACTTTACTAATTCATTTGATTAACATTTAGATAAGTATGCTTAAAAAAAAACCTTAAATAAGTAAAGACATTTACACCATTTAAAAATGTCACCTTGATTTTATCTTTTTTCTACTTGTGTCTGATGATGAAAAAATTAAGTAAAAACTTAAATCATGAATTTAAGTCTGGGGATCTGCTCCGTATAGAGTTTACTTAATAATAACCCTATATTATCTTATCCTAGCAGCCTCCCCAAAAAAAGATGAAAGCCCACAAAAGTGGGTTTTATCAATCATCGGTGAAGGTAATTTGAGAAACTACTTTGTTAAGCACAGTTGTTTTACATTTTTTCACAATTATCCCCTTTAAATTTTGAAAATTAATATATTAAACCTAACTCACATAATTTTGTATATATTTAATAATTTACTTTCAAATGTTCTAGTAACAGGTTTGAATATTATAAAAATTCTATATAAATAGTAAACTTTAGGAATTTTAATAAAATATCTAAGTATTAAAAACAAACTTAATAAAATACCCATGTTTATTTAAATTTTAATAAAATATCTATCCCGTTAGTAAATCTGTCAGGCCCGTATGGTCGGTCATTTCCTAATTGACCTGGTCAATTTCTCACGAGAACAAAAGAGGTTTTGATGGTGCAATCACCTATTTATCCTCAAAAGCCCTAATATCACTTATGTCCTTTACACAAGTGAATCGATAAGTCAACCAGAGCTAGGGATGCAACAATATTCTTCTTCTTCTCTTCTTCTCCAATTGAATCAATACCTATATCTGCTTCTTCTTCTTTTGCATCACCAACACCACCAAATATCTTCATCTTCTTCAGTTCTTCAATCAAGTAATTTTTATCATGATTTCATGATTTCTGAAATTGGGGGAAATTTTTGGGTGTTTGTCAAAATTGGGTTTAATTTGTACAATTCAGGTGGTTTTAAGAATATGGTTTAACTTGATTTTCATTCTTATTAATTATTGCATCACTCTCTATCTTTCTTGTGACTGCACCATTGTTTTGCCGTCGGTGAATCATGGATCTTCTGGGTGTTTATGTGTAGAGGTTAGGACATGTTTATGGGTTGGGTTTAGGTGTTTGATGAATGTTTAGAGTCTAGGGTTGTTGTGGGAATTGAATGGGTTTGCAGGGAAGGAGATTGAATGGCATTCGAATTCAGCAAGAGAGATATCTCCATCAGCAGCTCGGAGACGCACACAACCTGTTTGGGAGAAGGTCTGAACGATCAGTTTTACAGCTCACATCATTCCACCACAACCATCAATTAAGTGTGTTTTAGGGTTGATGTTGGCTCGAAACTGAAGCTAAAAATCAGTTGATAAACTAATGTTGCTTGCCATGAATTTGGGTTAAAAGCTAGGACAAGGAAGAACTTTGGGTTAGAGTTTGAAATTGTGTTGGTAGAATTTTTAAGCAAAGAACTAGGTAAGAAGTGACCATTGTATTTGCATTGTTTTCACATGTAATGTAATGCAATTTATGTGTGTTTGAGATGATTAATGGGTTTAAGTCCTAATCTGATTTTTTATCTATAGTGCGATTTCTCGAACATATGTTGTAATTGTTGTTGCAGGGATCTTAGATTCCTGAAACTTTAATTAATTGATTATTTCTTTCAATTAACCGTTGTAATTGTTGTTGTAGGGAACATTAGATAGATTAAATTTGTGGGATTTTGATTTATATATTTTAATTTGTGTTATTTGGTTGATTAAGGTCTTTTACAGGGTGTTTGTTTTTTGCACTATATAATGATTTTCACTTCAAATGTTTTTAAAATGGTGGGTCCCAAAAAAATTGGAGTGTTTGTTTTTTGACTATATAGTAATGGTGATTTGAAGTGCAAAATATGGAGTAGCAAAAAGCTATTTCAATTTTACCGCTTTAAATATTTATCACTTACTACCCATTTTATCATTTAACAACTATTACTATTCCAAACTCTATCCTCAATCTCTTACAAACCTAAATATCTAAACTCTCACCATTCTCACGTCTAAACTCCCACCACTTCTGCCACCACCGCTTCTACTGGTGGTTACTATACATGATGGTATGTCTTTTTTTTACTTCTTCTCTTGTAACCTCCGTTTTACAGAATAGTGAAGCTTTATATTTCTTTACAGTGATTTTTTTTTTCCTTCAAAAAATACTTTTGATTCCGTGAAGCAATTTACACCATTTTCTTCTGGAAGATTTGTACCGTTCTTATGTTCTTTTTCAAATAATGAGATTCTTTTACTTCTTCTAACCTAGTTCGTCAGATAAGTTAACACCATGATTGGGTTTTCGTTTAACTGTAGATTAAAATTATTGTTAGGGTTCATGTAGATTAATATTGTTAGCGTTTCTCATTATACTTCTTCTTCTGCCCTAATCATATGATTCAGATCCTTTACTATTCTTCTTCCTTTCTAAGAAACATATATAAAGGTAAAATAGACAGTTGTAACATAAAAAGCACTTTAAAATGAAAAAACAAACACATAACAACATTTAAAATCACGAGTCAGACTCTTTGAGCATGGGTTAACTGGGCCTTGTCAAACGATTTGGGGCTTAAATATCTTTTATTATGGTTGATTTATTGCCACATATGCACTAACGACCATATGTACGAAAAAAATCAAACTATGGGTATTTTATTAAAATTTTTAAAAACATGGATGTTTTATAAATGAGGTTTCTAAACATAGACATTTTATCCCTAATAGAAAAAAATAAAACACATCATAAATTAAGAAGTTAAATCTCTAATTAAAACATTTTGCAAATATTTTGTGTGGTATCTAAATGCTTAATATTTGTTCCCAATCAAAGAATCGTGACTCCGTCACTGCAATCAATGCGGGTAAGTGGATAACTGCTGAATTGATAATGTCATTTCATATTATGGGCCTAAACTTCAATTGGGCTTTTTGAGTTGGAGTATGGACGACATATACGATAATTACCCTAGCTAGTGTAGATTAATAAAGGATGGTCTAAGACTAGTTAAATTATTTATATAACCTTGATTAATTTATATATTTACTTTATTTATTCATCTTTAATTTTTTTATAATTTTTTATAATTATTTTTTTTAAATTTTATTTTATTAATGGATAAAGAGTTATAAGAAACTAGTTGGAAGCCTAACAAGCTAAGTTCCAACAGCGAACTACATTAGTTGAACAAATTGTCGTGCTAGCCTACCAGCGAGCCTCGTGAGGAACCAACCAAGGGAGCCTCATGAGGAACCAACAAAAAGATTTGAATTTTTTTGAAAAACTTATAAAAAAATAAAAATAATATTTTTAAAAATTTTTATTTTATTAAAAAAAATTATTATGTTTTTTTAATAAAGAAAAAATTTACAACCTTTTTTTAAAAAAGTTGAAAGTTTTTTAAATTTGTTTTTATAAAAAAATAAAAAATAAAAAAAATAAAAATTTAGTTATAAAAATATAAACGATAAAAACAGCCTTCATAAAAAATGACAAAGTATCATATTCCGCACCACCTTTTAACTAGCTAAACAACACCACACCTAGTGTGTACAAAATTCGTACCAGTCCAATTTGGATGGCCAATTAATGATGGGTAATCACACCCAGTCTGTCCACATTATTGGAGCACTCTTGATTTTTTTGTCAATGGTCTTTTATCTTTTGGTGAAATGAATGACGGAATCTGATAATGATATGCAGTTCTGGTTCGATCTAATTATGCTAAACATTTGTTTCTTTTATCTGTTCGTGCTGTACATTTCATGATTTGCAACACTCTCTAACAGCGCAATCACAAACGGAATGACCCGGTTCTATTATCCTGTGAAAAGCAACATAAAACACAGAGGAACCAAGGAAATGAAACTATATTTATCAACTTCATTATTCTTGCTAATTGTGAATACATACATATTATTTTGATATTGTTAAGTTCTTCTTACATTTGGATGGAGTGTTAATTTACATAGCGACAATCTTTTCGTACCTCCCCTTGAGTATCCGAGAGTGGATTATTTTCGGATAACAAAAGAAGTGCTCTCGAGAATTGGTCATGGAAGTATCCAATATCCGAAGCCATTTTCTCCACGAAAGGAGATGTATTTGGATCAGAAACCAATTGTTGATCAACTATCAAGAGTCCCTTGTGCTCCAGTATGTTTTTATAGTACATATTATCAAGGATCATAGGTGTTTCACGGTCATTTCTTGAATATTCAACCGCTTTTGGGTCTGGGTAAGGTGACGGGCATCGTTTTTTCAGATAAAGCGCGTAATCAGGGTCCAACGAAGGATCGACTTCAGGGTAGAGTCTATGCACAAGGTTTGTACAATGTACTCTACCGACTGAATGAGCTCCTGGATCAACAGAAAAAGAAAAGAAAAAGTTAATATGTGGAAGTAATGTTCAAAATTATAATTGTATGCTGTGTTTTTGTACATACCCAACAAGGCGACAACTCCTTCGGCATCAATACCAATCGACTGAAAACGAGAAAGCACAAGGGACATAGTGTCATTATGGTTAGGGATAAAATCCTCGACGGCTCCTGCATAGCTCTCCATACTATCTTTTCGCCCCGTTTTCATGGCAATATATGGTGCTCCTAACTGTAAACATTGTCATGAGCTAATTAAATTTTTAGAAATCCATTAATCTAACTAACTAGTAACCAATTATAGATATCTTAAAGGATCGATTGCACCCAATATTCTTAAGCAGAAGCCTAATTACCATAACAGCACCATCTCGTGCTGAAAGAGCTATAATATCAGCACAAGAAACAGTCATAGCGCACTCCTTTTCCACAGCTTGTTTGATCGTGTTAACATATTTAAAATTCCTCATTCCGAAGCTCCTCGGAGACATCTTCTCCGATAGAAGACCTTCATTCGTGTTCTCTAATAAAAGAGATGCGTCACATGACTGCAATAGAAGCTTCTCATTAGCAGAACTGATGGATCAAATGGAAATAGAAAACCGAAAAATATGAGAAAGTTTGGTAATTTAGTTATACCTTGACCATGCAATCGTGGAACAAATTTCTGACCCATGAAACCGCGGTATTACCATGTATGAGGTATAACTTGGTTACCTCTTGCTTGATGATTTCTTCGGCTCTTGGGCAACTTTCCGAATAGTAATTTAGCCGAATATCACTTTCTCCGGCATGTAAAAGTAGGATCAACGAGAAAAACAGAGTTATGATTCTTGTGTTTGAAGTAGGCGCAGCAGGCGAGAGGTTAATAGCCATTAATGAAGAAAGAAAGAAACTTGTTAACTTTTTGTTTGAGAAATGAGAACATGGAATAAGAGAATTTATAAAGAAGAAAATGTTGAGGCTTGAGG
The DNA here is from genome assembly GCA_023531435.1 of Papaver californicum. Classification (NCBI taxonomy): domain Eukaryota; kingdom Viridiplantae; phylum Streptophyta; class Magnoliopsida; order Ranunculales; family Papaveraceae; genus Papaver; species Papaver californicum. The sequence continues at coordinate 999,588 of JAJJMC010011502.1, read as the reverse complement.
CTTGGGGCTAAGGCGGGCGCCTGATAATATAGGATATGAGTGGATGGCCGGTAAAGTAACCCTACCATGCGCGTGGGATTGTTAACCCATCCACTTACAACTAACAACTGATTAAATGCATCTACTGTATCACTATCACCATATTTCCCAATTATATCAGCTTGTGTTCAAAATTCAAAGAGGATATGATTGAAAGTTTGATCTCTACTTTGATCCAATTTAAGGCTTATAAAACAGATATTACTATACTAGGCGTGAAACAAAATGTGGAATTGTGGATGTCTTTGTCTTACCACTCTTATTGTTGCGCTCTTTCCAAATGATCCAAGTGACTGCATAGTGCAATATATATCAAACTGTTTTGTTTTAAAGCCGCATTAGGAGTTTATGATACATGCCCCTGATAATGGAAGGTTCATTGTCATGCCAATTGACCTATCACCTCTTTTTTTTTTTACAATCTAAGAGATAATCTTACGAAAATGATTCAACCATCGAGGTTTCTTCGGAGGTTCATAATGTAAGATCCACTGATGACATTTACAAAAGTGAAAAAATAAAAAGAAAATTAACATTTTGATGCACAAATTTAAATGTCAGTGTTTCTTAATAGAGTTTTTTTTTCTTTTTAAGAACCGCCCCATATACAGAATGTGCAAGTGGACACCACAACAGTGACCAGTTTACACGGACAATGACACAGACAAATGTAAATGCAAATTAGTGGGCTAATATTCGGCTCCTACAAGATTATCAAGTGTGTGGAGTTATCTTTATTTTCCTCTCTGTACTTTGTAAAAGAGTAAAAACAATATACGTCCCAATTTAATGACAAACAAATTTTACCAATATATGTTAAAAACATACGCCCACCGTGGGGCTCGAACCCATGACCACAAGGTTAAGAGCCTTGTGTTCTACCAACTGAGCTAGACGGGCATGTTAAAACTACTTTAACCATATTAAATTTGTAGTAATTATGTTTGTTGTATTTCTGTAGAAATAACCTTAACCATATTAAATCTGTAGTATTTCTGTACAATTCCGCCTACTAGCAAGCCAGATTATCTATCCAGTCTTTGCTCAAGACTTGGTTGTCCTGCTTCTAAACCCTAAGCTTGCTTGTCATCCCTAGCCAAGCTTATCCAACGACTCCAACTTGTCTGCATCAACTTCATCTAAGACTTGTCCATCCAGCCTTCAACAAGTACCTGCTACCCAACCGAAGCTTGTGTGCCCTGGCTCCAGGATATATAGCTATATATATGGATTTATTTGATTAAAGTACTACAACTGTGGTTAAATTCAAAATCAAAATTGTGACAGACACAATTTCGTAGCTTCTAGTAGCTAAAAATCTCATCTCGGTCGCATTAATCCTTTGCTTAAAGAGACAACTAATGCGAATGAGTGAAAATAATTCAATTTAGAGTTTTGAAACGCTTCACAACATTTATAAGCGTGTCAAAAATTTTGAATCCTAATTAGGGTTTGAAAATAAATTCGCAACACTTGTAAACGTTGTAAAAGTGTGTCAAAGTGTTTCAAACCTTAATTAGGGCTTGTAAATAAATTTGCAACACTTAAATATATCAAAAAACGTGTCAAAATTTCCAAACCCTAATTTTGAAAAGAGAAATTGCCGGCCTATCTTATTAACGTGTTGGCACCTTCCCAAATTCGTGCGTTTTGCTTCAAAAGCAAAGCTTGCACGTCTCCACTCAAAAGCCAAGTCTAGACGTCTCTACTTCTTACCTTCCAACATGTGCACCTTAGCCAAGCAATTAAGCTTACATGATTATTTTCAAGGCAAGACTCGCATGCCTTCAAAAATAAAGCCAAGTTCACACGACTTGCTGCTTGTTAAAAATTGACAATTTTACTCTTTTACCCTCAACACGTGAGGCTGGGTACAAAGAGTAAAATATGAGCGTCTTGCTTCTTATAAAAATTTTGACATCTTGCTTCTCACCAAAAATTGACGTTTTACTCTTTTACCCTCAACGTGTGAGGCTGAGTACAAAGAGTAAAACGTGAGACTCTTGCTTCAAGACCAAAGCTTGACGCGGCCTCTCTCACATACATCTTCGTATGAGGTCTTACGTATAATTTTTCATGCTCAACAACATACACTCATATTTATTTTATTCATTCTGCTAGACTCTTCATCTAGTCAAACAAGACATATTTATTTTATTCTAGTCTGCTAGACTCTTCAGCTAGTCAAGCAAGATATGTTTATTCTAGTATGCTAACTCTTCACTAGTCAAGCAAGACAAACTTGTCAACTAGTCACAAGACGGGTCCTTAGTCAAGAGACCCATTGAGCAGGTCTCGATTGATTTAACACCAATAGTGTTTAACACTACAATATTACACGAGACATCAAATGTCACAAATAGGGGATATCTATTAAGGTTTTTGATCTGGCGGTCTACGACATGCGGTGCAACAGTGCACCCACTAAAGAGATATTCTGGAAAGCTCGATAGCAGTTGAGTAGAGAAGTGGCAAGTTGAGAAACCAACTATTCAAACGCAATTGAAGTGGAGAGCAGTTGTCAACACCTTCTCCATATTCATCACTTCACCACTACTCGATCATCGACAGTTTCTTCTAGAGAAGATGTCAGGTGGTTATAATAGTTATGATATAGATAGATTCTCAATCTATTGAACAAAGGAGACGCACAAGTTTCTACAATGGAACAAGGCACGACAGAATAACAAGTCTGAAATACGACAATTCGAAGTCTAAGCCTAATACAGAGAAATTCAAGTTGAGCAACTCAATCATTCAATCTCCTCAGACAAAGAAATTGTTCATAGCTATTCACACCAATTACATCCTACAGAGTCTGATACTCTGACCTCAACCTTCTCTTTCTTCCCTCCCTAAGACCAACCCTTCTCCTTCTCATTTTGTGGCTGAAGTAAGACTGGAACGACCATTGCTTGGTTTAGATCAGGATTGTACAGATTGATCTCTCGAATCTAAATAAAGTACTTCAACAGTACAAATGTTTAAGGATTGACGAATTATCACATACTCACCCACTTTTTATAAATTTTCCCTCAACTCGTTTTCCCCCACAAACAAGGGTAAAACAAGAAAAGTGGTGGTAAATTTTTCTTATTCTAAGAGAAATGATAAATTTTATCTATATATATAGGGGACGGAGGAAGTATATCTTTGTTTTAACAACTCATTTACTACCTCGGTTTAAAAAGAAACATGCTGTAAGTTTTTGTATTCATTTTGTTGGTGCCAACTTGTGAACGTCTGGTCCATTCATGTCAACCTGATCCGTGAAACATCCAACTCAAGTTGACTCCAGTCCTGACCGGAAGTTGACATCTTGTTTCATCAGAAAGAAGAGGATACCATGCCAAGTGTAGTAATAGCTATATTTAAAAGGCAGTGGTGGTTTCCATGTTCTCTATACTTGTACTCATTTAACATGTCTGAATCAAACTGAAGAGTTTAATATTAGTAAGTGGGAGTATAAGGATTTCTTCTTCCTTGTCTATAAATGTCTAAACTTCGTGAACTGGGTTTTGATCACTTGAGTTTTCTAAAATGTCAGTGTTGTTTTTATGATCTATGTCCTGCACGTAACTCATTTTTCGATATATGGGCATCAGAGATTTTCGGCATTTTTTACTTTTATTGTCATTCTGATTCATGCAATGCAAGCTGCAAGTCTGATAACTTGAGTACACTGAATGAAATCGCTAAAGGTTTGGAGTCGGGGGCTACTGGATGGGGAAAGAATTATGATTGTTGCAGTTGGCATTGTATGCGAGTCGTTTTCTGGTTTTAACGGTTCTAGTGTTTAGGAAAGAAGGGTTGTTGATTTGGATCTTAGAAGAAGACAATTAAAAGGGAATTTGCTAGTGTCAGTGATTCGCCCTAAACAGTTTAGGGCGTGTTTGGTATAATTTTTAAAAATTATTTTCAAGTGTTTTTAAAACATACTCTTTTTGTTTGTTTTTATTTTCTAATAAATTTTAAAAAGCTGTTTGATAGGACTGTTTTCAAAAACACATTTTTTTAAAATTAGTTATAAATTAAAATTGATAATTCAAAAATTAGTTATAAGCTTTTTTCAAAACAATTCAAAATTAGTTGTAAGCTTGCACAAATACTTCACATATTACAATAAGTTTATATTTGTACAAGCTAAGCGCGTTGGTGGTGATGTCGATGTTGATGATAAAGCCACATTGTCCCTGCTATGTCATCTCTAACATTGTTCATCAACTCAATATTCGCCACGCTTACATCAATGTCAATTGTTGTGCTTTCTTGACTAGTACTTGTGCCTTCTTCATCTGCCACTATGAGATCCTTCGCTATAAATTGACTAAATAATTCATCATTCCTTGAATTCAAACGAATGAAGTTGTGTAAAGTACAACATGCTACGGGAATGAGTCGTTTTCTTCGAGGTGGATAATTTGGCATGCATTTCAAAATCGGAAACCGACTCTTCAACACTCCAAAACAACGTTCAATAACATTACGTAAAGAGGAGTGCATATGATTGAATAATTCCATAGGACCCTTTGCCTGTCGACTTCTTCCCCTAAAGTCACGCAAATGATACCGCTCTCCACGGTAAGGTGTGAGAAACCCAGGCATGTTTGTGTAAGCGGAGTCAACAATATAATACCTTCCTACATTCACATTAGCAGTTGATAACTTCATCAATTCAACAAACACATTTGAAGTATTAAATATAAGTTAACATGAACTATAGTAATATGTAATCAATACCTTCCTTAGGCATTGGAAATTTGTTTTCTTCATTCGATATGGAATCCATGAGTATTCTTGCGTCATTGGCAGTTCCTTCCCATCCCGTATATACAAATGTGAATAACATATCGAACGAGCAAGCACACATAATGTTCTGCGTGATTTGAACTTTTCTGCCTCGAAATGAAATTTTTTTAGAAGTAGGTGCCCAATCGCTGTTATGGGTTCCATCAATAGCACCAACACAATCCTGTAAAACACCTCATGATATTTGAGTCCTACAGTTTTCGTTTAACAGAAAAATAAATCTTAATAGTGCATATAAGATAAATTAACAAGTAATATGGGAACGAGAGACATACCACAAACCATGGATAAAATTTAGGATTTGTTGTAATCTCTGGAGGTATCTCATCCATATTGGGAGGTTTAATTATGAGGCATCCAAGGCGACACAGTGCTTTTAAAACCTTCTTAAAGTGCCTGTATACAGTCTCATTCGAATGTTGAAACATCTCTGCAATCACTCTATTGCATATTGATTGACTAACAGTAGCCAAAAATATTCCAACGGCCTCCTCGACACTTACTGATTTATCATCTTGTAAGAAGTCATTGGTCCTCAAAGTTGAGCACATCAGCCTAAATGTAGAAGGATCCATTCTCATCAAGTTGTACATTCTTCTTGGATATCCATTCAACAACTCTAAAATAAACTCTCGCCCACTAAGCACAGATGTCATCATTGGTATCTTAATATAACATTTATGCAACTATGTAACCATAAGAATTTCCATAAATGAGTCTTCTGATTCTGAGGATGAGTCACTTGATGAACTTGCATCTCTGGATTCCATCATAATATTGCACTCTTAATAAGAATTGTTGGTACCTGAGAAGTAATTTTTAAATATGGGATCAGGGATAACTTCATGGCTAACACAAATTATTTTAATTAAACCACAACAAATTATTTAATTCTTGATAAACAATTACAAAACTATGGACTGAATCTAAGTCTAGACTTAGAACATGTACTCAAAGAAGGAACACAAAGACAGAACAGGACACAAGCACTAACAAGGATCAGGAGAAAAATGATGATATTGGTTATTATGTGGACCTGGCCCCATAATAAAGAAACCCCAATTTTATTCCATCGGTACTCACAAACGTGATAGCCATTGTGGACTTAACCTCTCAAAAAATAGTTTATACGGAATAGCTTCGACGAATAACAAACATTCGAATAAGAATTTCAGTTCATAAATAAGCTCCCATACATTCAATTTAGCTCTACAAGTTGCAACACATAATATGAATTGTATAAATCATTCAAACTGACCAACACATTCAAGCATAAACCAAGCTCTAACCATATAGAAAAACAAATCCTGGATTAGGTCCTATAAACGCAATCTATTGTCCCTATCTAAATCATGTCTTAAACTAGTAGGAACATGCTGAAATTTTACCACACATTCACGACTATAACAGGGATATTTCATAAAAATTTCAAGTAAAAGTGACGGGTGTATATCAAGTTATGATAGGGTTTATATGCATAGTTTAGACTGAAAACTTACAGTCGTGTCTGAAGAACTTTGCCTAATTGGGGTAATTCCCAAACTCAATTTCATTTGAAATTTTAAAAGTAGTATGATCATAAGAAAAGGTTCCTCATATCCAAAAATAAGCTAATTCCATTCAACTTAACTTCTAAACTAGAGGTATCAAGCATGTTCATGTTCTAGCAAAATTTGTACCTAGAGTCTCAGTAACACAACAATTTAGGTTACCTTTACTTATCTGATCGGTATGAGATTTTGGTCGAGTCTTTATTAACTTGTTATGAATAAAATATCCAAAAGTAAACAATTATCTAAAGCAAGAAATAGAAAAAATGAAAAATGAGGATGAGCTCCAGACTTGAGAACACGATCACATGGTCAAACAGAAGCGTCCAAATCAAACTTCCCCCAACAAATGCACTGCTAAGAGTGTTATAACACTGATGATTAGCGAGAAGATAATAAAGAAATGAATGGACAACAAAATGGTGCAATTATCCATTCAAAGTTGGGAAGGTGGTGCACATAGAGCTTAAAGTAGTTCAAGGAATGGGTGGACACCATTGAAATGCAACTTGGCATAAAATAATCAGTAGAAACACATCAACTGTACATCTACTATTGGGCATGATGGGATGGCCTACTTGATGAATGAGTAAAAATACAACCACATACGTAAAAAATATGCATAACCATACCCAGAAGGGAATGGAAACACAGAAATATGAACCAAATACATGATCAAACTGGCTATCCTGATATTACTAAATGCATCATTACAATGTAAAAACACCTTTGTCTATCAAATGTTATGTTACTACAAGATAAAACAAGGAGACATAGTTGTTCAAGATGGCAGCAGGAAAACATACAACAACTAGTCAATACTTGTTGAAATATCATCAGAAATGCCAAACAAGAACATATACATGTCGAGAGTTACCTATAAGAATAAACAACTTAGATTTCACTGCCAAGTACCTTAAAGCTTTTACAAGTGCCAGGTACAGGAGCAATCCAATTGAAGAGGTTACTTATCAAAAGTAACCTATGTGAACCCAACATGTCAAATCCAACAATATAAACAACACCCATGTGACTGCACAAATACAGCTTCAACATCATAAATTGGCATTAAACTTACACAATAAGGGATTACATTGATTAAAAAATAAATCAGTAAAATCTACTCCATCCTCACCTAGCAGTTGAGGTTTGTTCACATTACCAATTGGAAGAGAAGATTAAAAGGCAGTGCATTACATTTCCAGGTTCTTTTAATTTCTTCAACCTAGCTCTCAAGGATTCAAACGAAAAATAGGATTTTTATCCTGACAGACTCGTGGCCACAAACAGGATACATCCTAGTTTAAAGTAGGAGGCACGAACTCTACATTGAGACAATTGATTGACAGAAGTTACACAAGTAATTGCTAAACCCCTGACATTCTATAAAGTGTTGTACGCTTTCAATGGGTAGAGTTCCTGAGACGAGAATCCAAACGTTCATCATACACCAATCCTAATCTATAAATTAAAAACGGCACAAACGATCTAATTTCCTCAACAACCAACTAGATGGCTGTGAGTCTGACTTAAATATTAGGTGAAACCCCATGACTAAACACACACGTAACAGCCTTCAGTTTCAACTAAATGCATTAACAGTTTTGACATCTAGTTTTTGTGGCGTAATATGTTCAATACTTTTGTAGTGAATGTCCCAACGTTTGGTCCTTACACTTATAGTCTTAAAGGTAAAACATTACTTAACACCTATATTAACAGGACTGGCTGTCCAATAGCTTAGATAATAAACATTGTAAAAAGAAAACATATATATATATATTTTAAAGTCTTTTGCTTCAATATCTAACTTGCTCATCACTCTGAATGAGGACAGTTCCCTTTTTCTCAGTGGCACTGGTGTCAACACCTCCAACAATCACATCAATCTACAGAAAAAATAATTAAGAAACAGGTTAAGTTGAGTGAGTAGCAAGATATGAACCAACAACCGCAATTACAAATGTCCATTTATACCGAGAAATAAAAAAGTAAAACATGATTAAATAAAATGATGCAAGTACATATACCTAGCTATGTCACTTGTATCCTACCTGAAAGTCAGGAAAAACAATTGCAAATACAATAACAAAGCAACTTTTACTAATAGTAACATAAAAACTATTACTATTTACTATCAAAATAAGCAGATCCCATAAAACCAAGCTCACATTAACATAAATATTAATGTGCCACAATGTAACTTCAAGTTCTAAATCAAAACAGTCAACCAAGTTCATATTAACAACACTCAACCAAGTACACATTCTAAACACAACTGATTCCAAACTCTTAAGCCACATAATTCTCCTTGATTTTTTCATTTTCTTAAAGATCCTCCGATAGTCAGGGTTTGTGAACTTGTCAATGGCTTTGAGATACACATCATCGTCCACTCCTTCCATGTTGTCCAATATCTCGAAACAATCTTCAATAGATGATATATCGGTACATACATGAGATGTTACTTCCTTATCCTTCTTACGGTCAACCTTAATTTTTGTAACTTCATCTTTGGCTTTAAGATTTTCAGTCCATGCTACAAGTGCATCATAACACCTTGATGATTTAGTCGCCTTTCGCTGTGGAAGATCAACAGGAAGTTCTAAAGAACGTCGATGTACATTTGATTGTGTGTGTGATGCAGGGTGACTCGTGTCTCCAGAGTTAGCGGGTTCTACATGTACCCCTTTGCCAAGAAATTTTGTTTCCAAGTCTCTTTCGGGGAGACCGAGTTGATGGATTAGACATACTCCCGAATGCTGTAGTGCTATTGAATATCTCCCCAAGCATATAGTAATTGTCTAACGCCTTTTTACGAAAGGGTTTTGCACCAAGATATTTCTGCATTATGTACAAAAGTAAAGATGAATAAATAAATACAAACAATGAATACTGTATAGCTATTCTTAACCCAGAAGTAGATTGGTTTCTTATTGCCAAACAATGAATCACAATGCAATTAAAAGGACAGTTATAGTTTAAGCTAAAGATGGTATGAAACAGTCTAGAAGTCTTAGTTTATCCACTGCTTAAAATAAGACTTGCAGACTATTTTCCACCGTTTAGTGGACTGCTTAAAAAAATGGTAGTCTGATTGCAATGAATCAAATGAATAGTTAAATACAAACATTTATGCAGACTACCTTCAAGTAACTCTCCCAAGCATCATCACTTGCGGTGACCGTGTTTGCTGCTGGATCCCAACCCATACCGGTATCACTCAACAACCTTGCATATTCCTTATGCAGTATACACAGTCGATTGAACTTGGCTTTCAACTTTGGAACAATATATCTCTTACCAAACCTAGTAAAGATAGCATTGTCTATTTGTACCCGTTTTTTTTCCAATGTGGTGGTTTGTAACCCATTTTTGGCTCCTTCATGAACCAATCCAACAAAGTGATCCACAATGAACCGTGGCCATGTGCAAACATCATCTATATTATCACCACTTGATGCAGAAGTCATCTTTTGTTCTACACAATATACTATCTAAAACTTAAGCATATAAAGATAAACCCAAATAAGAAAAACCTAAATAACATGACAAAATAGAAGAAAACAACAAAAAAAAGGGGTTATACTGTTCAATGTGCAAACAAACAAATCAAATTTCAGAAAAACTTGACATTTTAATCGATCTGGAGGTTCTAGATTAAAGCTCAGAGTCTTGGATGCAGGGAATTTTAATCATCTGATCTTAATCACTACTGAAAACTGCTCCAACAGGCAACAGATGGACTAAACTCATCCCAAGTCTTTGTCCTTTCCTCTTATTTCCTTTCCCCTTACTCTAAAATATTAAAAAATATAGGTAACAGAACAACTGTAATGCACGTATAACCTTCTGACTTATGATGCTAGAAGCCTACTGCAGTTACTGATTAAGCTACTGACTTATAATAATGAACTCTGGTCACATTCATCATAATGTTTAAGAGAACATAATTAAAACACATATTTAGGAATAAAAGAATCAACAAAACAATAACACCTATTACATGCATAAAAGGAAACGCAGTCCCTAACAGTCCCATTCGGTATGCATCAGCTAAGAATCATCATAACTACGGAAGTACAATTCCCTAAATAACAGATTGTAAGATATTACACTAGTGCCAAACGACGACATTGAACACTCTTAAGCATGCTATCTTATTATAAAGGTTATCAATGTACTATTTCTAGTAGTGGTATAGCTATCTTGTGGCTAAGTAACAAGGAACTTACTCCCTGCAAATAATGGAGAAGCTGAAGGAGATAACTTTACCTAGAATTCTATTGTACACCTCAGTAAGCTGAAGGAGCTAAATATGTGCAATTATTAAACTTGAATCTGCATAATTGCTTGCACAAACAAGACTAACAACATTTACGCATTAGCATATTAACCTGCATATTGATCATCATTGCCTTACCAAAAAAAGAAACTGAGACGAGATTTTAGAGCTCATCATAGCTCATTGATCCCATAATGTTAAACTTCAAGTACCAACTACCCCCATAATTCCTAGTTTTCTTATATCCTACGATTTTGTGTTTACCTAAACAATCTCCGAGTCCTGTAATCATAAAGTCATACTGGCATACTGTAATTCAATCGATTATCTTGTTAAACCACTAGATGATTCTAAACTACAACTGCAGTTAATTTTGCAGTAATAAAAACTACAAAGGAATTACTGGAACGATGTAAGATTCCAGACGTCTACTACATGAGCCACCACAAATGATCTTCTTGTTACAATCACCTGGGAGCTCTAACTTTGTTGAGTGTATAAGCTTCTGGCAACCCTCCCTTCACAGGCCAATATCCGACGAGAGTTAGGTCCATGGCCTTAAATATCTCTAAGATTAGGCCCTTGTCATATACAACATTTGCTGCCTATTCATGCATTCTCATACAAACTACCTCTAAACTGAAGTTCTAGTTTGTACAAGATTTAGGGTAATGGCATACTGCTAGAATTTTACTAATCTTAGAGACTAATAATTCATGCTCCAAATAAGAGGAGGAAAAGAAACATAATACAACACATAAGAGGACACAAGATACTGAAGCTACAACTATAAAAGACATCAACTGACTAAAACATATAATGAAGTAAGTTAAAGCATGATTTATGTGCATCTTCTGCGCATGCTGGTTGATATAAAAGACACATTACATTAATAAGCTAGCTATGTTCGGCAACAACACACCAGCTGACCACACTTTAAACTATGAAGACCACAATACATCAATTTTCAACCTTGTTGTTGTAGGTAGAAAAAAATCCTAAATTATGGTAGATTATATAAAATACCCGGAAAAAAAAAGAAGAAGAGTAGAACTCCCTACAAAGCTCAGTTCACTTAGATTTTTATGAAATTAAACTAATGTCAACAGATACTCACTGACTGTAGGTTCTTGTTTAAAGTTAAAATATCCTCAACAACCACTTCTAATAGAGATGACACCAAAATCCGGTCACTAGAATTAGACTCAAACACTGATGTAGGACCTTGAGGAACCACTAAGAAAAAAATTTAATTCAAACACATTAGAAATTTCAAGCATAAGCTTTTGAAGACACATTAAAATAATTAATTCAAACCCAAACAATAACTAAGATTACAAACTGGACAACAGAACTGTGAGAAAATAATATTAAGCCAGGGTTGTTGAAAACAGGAGTAGTATAAGAAACATGAGTTAATATAGTTGATGAAGTTGAAATCATAATAAATTTATACCGCAGCTGAAAACAATTAACTTACACACAATCACAGGCTTCTACCTACTACTAGTCCTACATCTATTTACGTATGATAAATATATATCCACACTGTGAGATAGAAAGAAAAAAGAGACCATTAATAATCTTTACTAGGATACTTCCTCTAAAGAAACACAGAAAGAGAATAAATGACCATTTTGTTATTTCAATTATATTGCCAATCAGGCAAGACAATATTAGGTTTATGCATATGTGTAAAGCATTATACAATTGACGACTTTTTCTAATAGGATAAGAGTTAGTTCTAAAGAGGTAGTCATCTGAATTTTCCACATTCGGCCTAGTTAGGTTACTGCTACTGCTTTTTCCAGTGAACATGCATGTGATTGCTTAGCTTAGCCAGTGCAACTGTGTTAGTTCAAAAACTTGGGGCCTTAGAAACCAGAGAGTGCAAGACTGTGTTGTGCAACTTCATAGATCTACAACTACCAAGTTAACTTACACAACTAACTTACGCTCTCTCAACTACTGAATCTAACCTATCAATAAAACTGAAAAGGCAAAAATGCATAAGACTATGAAATAATTTCACCATAAGTTACCATATATATGATACTAAACATATAAAACAAAACTAAATCATACAAAACAAAACTAAATCACAGAATTAACAAAAAGAAACATGTAAATTGAAACTACAAAAGCATTACAAACCCCAAAATCACTGAGTTGTTGAACAAAGTGGTTGATTTCCAAAAAACCACCGATGATACCTGAAAAAAAGATAGGTTAAAATTAACCAAAATTTGAAGAAAAAAAATAATCACAGAACAAATTTCTAGTAATATAACCAAAACCCATTACTATAATCACATATTTGATTCAACGTTTCATTAAAACGAAAACCCCCACCATTAATCAATCAAACAGTTCACAAACGAACTAAAACAGAAACAAAAAACTAACACTAGCATATTACTTTTTGCCTTTCGGTCTTTGTAAATTCAAGGTTTACAAAAACGAAGACCTAGAAACTGAAAGATGAATTAATGTAGTGTTGTTTTTTTCTGCTTAACAGGGAAACCCACATCATAAATACATGTTTACCTCTTCATTTTGCTTGTGATGAGAAATGAAAAAATCTAGGACATCACTTAATTCAACATTCAGAGAGAGAGTTCCTTCGAAAAGAATCAAATGGAACAACCCAAACTTTTGTGAGTGTAAGGAAGTGGTGGTGATTGTGTTGCTGGTAATGATGGTGATGATGGAGAATTGAAGGAGAAGATCGAAGGAGAGTCAGTGAAAGAAGAAGCGAGAGTCATTGAAAGAAGCAGCGAGAGTCAGTGAAAGAAAACATAGAAAACGATTATTGATCGTTTTCGTTTTTTCATTTTTAAAAATAGAAAACAAATGAAAAACGTTTTTTAAAAATACCCCCACCAAACAAGTTTTTTCCGCTTTTCAGTTTTTAAAAATAAAAAACTGTTTTAAAAAATCATACCAAGCACACCCTTAGATACTTAAATTGCTCTGAAAATTTTCTTCAATACTTCCTCATGCTCCGTTTTGATTACTATATTTTCCCTGAATAAATATAATTAAAATCAATTTTAGATCCCAAACTCCAGTTTATTCAATATATAAAATATATATACAAGGTTTTTTATAATTTTATTTGCAATAATATAACTAAAGTTAATAAAAATTAGTTTAGACCAAAAGTTTAATCGATCGTTTATAATACGATGAAATTAACAATTGTTGTTAAAGAGAAACAAAAAAAAAACACTTGAGTAAAAAGATTCACAACGATGAAAAAAGATGATGAAAAATATAGGTCCATATTTATGTTTGTTTTACAATTGTTATGTTTTTTTTATTTTTTTTTACTAGAAAAAAATGTTGTTATATTTAAGAGAAGATTGTGTTATAATTTTTCGGGGGTTATATTTTAGTCATTGCCTTAAGAAATAGGACAAGAACTTTACGCGTTGGTGATGGACCTTAATATTCTTATTGGTCGCATTAATAATAACTTATGATAACTTATATGTTAAAAACACATACCGATTGTCTTTTTTATTTTCTTTACAATAAATATCTTTTTAAATATAATTCTTCTAATCTAATAATTATAGTTTTATTTGTATATGATTTTTTTTCACATATGATTTTTATGAGCTTAGACATATTATTATGTATTTTTAAAATGATTTTTCAAATTGTAAATAACTTTTCTAATAAGAAATTAAGAAGTAGTAATTCTTTGATATTTATTTAATTTTCTTTATAGTTTATGATAGTCTTTATACACGGGACACAAACATGTAACCAAAATACCCGCGTAACCCATATCGTAGCCGTATGTGTGCAACCCAGATGATAACATGCCATGTACGAAAATACAATAAACTGAAACCTAAGGAGTAAAATCGAATTCCTTACTGAATAGCTTAATTAAACACTCTTATCAGACCCAAGGAATACGCACCTTCACCAATCATGCAATCAATAATCCGAGGATGCTTTATGTCACCTTTGGAGAACACAATGATATCCAAAGTGATGTGTCTTGCATCAAAATCTTCCCCAATTAAGTGTATATATCCTTTCAATATACCCCTGTTGATGTAAAATATTATTATGAGAGTTTAGTGTCATTTATATTTGAATTGATTGAGAAAATCATAAATTCAAATTTTGAGAAAAAATCTTACTTTAGCATAATCAAATAGTCAATCTTCATTTCATAAAATTGTACTGCTTTATTATACTCCCAGATTCTACTAAAGGAGGACTCATTTAACACTTCAGCTAGCATTTTGTCCCATCCATGATGAATACAAAACGGTCGTTCTGTTCCAGTTTCATTTGAAAAAAAGACGTCAAACACGTAAAGATTTTTTACTTTGACATGTTTTTAATCTTTCCATCGTTGTGAACTTTAAGACATAAAAGTCCATCTGGAGAATCTTCGGTTTCATCAGTAAGTATAAATTGATCCGGTATTGTAATAGTAGCCATCTTACACCTGCTAACAATTGTACATAGATGGGTAAGCTTAATGAAAAATAAGATTATCATAAGTAATGAAATCACATCAATGAACTTAAAATTATCAAGGGAGAAGAAGAAGACTGAGATAGACTTTTGCAAATGAATTGAAACATATCAATGACATCAATATCAACCCAAATCAAACAAGAATTTAGCTACACATGGTGTTGGAGTTCACAATGATCAAATTCAAAGAGAAAAAAAGCTTTAAAATCAAAGATATTTGAAATCAAACCTATACAACAAACCAAGATGTTGGTGCTTCTTCTACGATGTGGTAGTGCCATTGTTGCTGGGAACCAAATCCAAATTTAGTTCGAGTTCGCTGATTCCTCTCAAACTCTCGTAGCCTTCTAAACTCTTCCATATATCTAACTTGTCCAAACTTTCCTTAATACTCTTACTAATCATGTGTCCTTCTGCGTCAGATAGGGTACACACCATGCTCACGGAGTAGATCCATGTAACAGTATCTCCTAATAAGGCTACCGCACAATATGAAAACATAAACTATATCAACGGAAGAAAATGACTAGCTACTATAAACACTAGGGTAGAAAAAACTTACAAAATCTTCCACTAACTCCGTGAGTATAACCGTAGGTGTATATCTATTCCAGTATACTTTTCGGAGAAGCTCAGCCCAATCAATCATTAGTGGGACTTGTTTCGGCAAATCTGTAAAATGGATAGTCGAGGCCTTAGAAAACTTCTGGAGAAGGTCCTAGATGCGCAAGAAGAAAGAGATATGCAAAATAAAATAAAAATAATTAGCAATTGTAAAAAAATAAATAGAAAAAGAGAAAAAGAAAAAGAAAAAAAAGGTAAACTGAGAATTACCACAAAAGGATATACAAATCCATGCAGATCAGTACTTGCTTTAATGTCTAAAAAGACCTTCTTTAATCTCAGGTAAGGGTATATATTGGATTGCATGGATGAACCCCATTAATAATTGTTCCAGAAAAGACAAGTATCAATAATTGCTTCTGTTGATGAACCAATAATTAAAAGCAAGAAAGCTCTACAGTAATTTGTTACAACCACATTATCAGCCTTATCTTCAATAGCCACTGTCTCGAAGTTTTCTTTCAACCATTTGAGTTTGATGTAATTGTTGCCTTCATGTCTTATACACAAAAACGTTTCACACACTTTATTTCTTTCAATGTGCACTCCGGTAACTAGAATACAATACATGGGCAACCCAGAGATATAGAGGACGTCGTCCAAAAAGAAACCAAGCTTCTTGCCGCAGATGTTGAAACAATAAGAATGCAGATCAACCTTTTTGACAATTGACCATAACAGGGCATTGAGTATTTGAAGAGTCTTAAATTTGTAGCCTTCAGCTTTAGAATAGATCTTTTCCAAATGGTAGATGTTGAACAACGATATTCCACTGACTTTCATTCCCACTAGTGGATTGCTTCCACTGTTCTAAGTTGTTCATATTCCATTAAGGGCTCACCTACGACAAAAGAAACGTTAGCTTCCCATTCGTAAGGATACGTTTAGTGCAAAAGAAACATCGAGAGATTGAACTTACATGAGGTTGATCCCGAGGTTCTCCCATGTCATGACGAGGTGATAACCTTGTCATGAGTTTTACTTATGTCAAGTTTTAAAGAAAATGAACTGACTGAAGATGAGATAGACATTAAATGTGAATTTCTTTAGCTGCAAAAAATTATTCTATAATCATTCTCCCTGAAATAAAAGCAGATTGAACATTATCTTTAAAACTGTTAAAGTGTATTTTAATCTCTGAGCTAGGATTGTAATCACTATCTTATAGAGAATATTAGTAAGTGCAATAGGTCTATAATTTGAAAGGTTAGTTGGATGTTTGGGATAACAAATAGAAGAAACAATAATCCAATCCTAATTTTGATGATTCAAGCAACAAAATGTCTATGAAAATATCAACCTAACTTATCAATTCATCTCAAAAAAGGAAAAGGGCATTTTGATTTAGGTGTCCCTCGTATTAAAACACGGTGCCCTCAAATGTGTGTTTTAAGTGAAAAAATTGTAACGAGGCCTTGCAAAATAAACTTATGGGCCTGAGCCCAATTGAATATTAACGGTACCAATGGTCATATATACCTGTATCCTCTCACATATTAGATGTTAACCGTACACGCCCGTTTTGTTACCAGATAATTCATTTATGTTCGTTCGATCTTAAACTGTTTACAAGATGGCAGTTAAAGTTTCACAACCGTTGTGTCTTAAACTAATCAAGCACTCTCATTATATCTTTCAGTCACGACTTCATCATTACATCTTTTGGCGAATTTATTTCTCACTTTTGAGTCACGACTCATGGCAAGAGACACTGTCAAGGGTCATAATAGTGCCTATAAAATGTGCCAAATCCAAAAACCATTCCCCCACCCGCTTACTACACATCACATCACATTCAGTCAATCCTCACATCACAGTTAATACACATCAATCCCCTTTCGAGATGGCTTCATTTGTTACATCAGATGATTTGATAGCCTTCCATGCAATGGACAGAGACCTTTATAAGAGACTTGTAATCGACAGTGGTCGAGACATGTTCAAATGTATGCATGTCATTGCATTCTGGTTATATCTTGAAGAAATTGGTTATCCTAACGGGGTACAGAAATTGCTCGGGATGAATGATGCCGTGGTTAATTTTATACTCTATGACGCAATTCACTGTCTTGATTGTCTGCAATCTGCTGCACCACCTACACTGGTGGTTAATGTTTCCGACTTATCTAATGGGAACCAAGACCATAAGTTTGTCAGTGGTATATCAGAATTGAGTCAATCAGACTGTAAACGAAGCATTTGCTAAAGTTTCTCTGAAACTTCCCGGTTGGTTTCGGCAACTGTACTTCCTTACAACGTCTGACTGAATTGCAATACACACAGTTTTGGAGCTTTCCACCAACTTTGGACCTGAGCTCATTGGACAAGTATGGCCAGAATTTGGGAACTTGAAGAAACTCCATTTGTTGTGCACCGAAAAATGAAAATCACTGAGTCAGTGTAGTACTGTAGTAGCATACTAATACAAAAATAAATAAAATGATAAAGATTCTCGTTACAATATCTCCAATTTTATAATTCATTAAAAAGTCTTTTGAAAGACAATCTTATTTGCACATTTTCATTATTTTAATTTCTGTACTTACTATTCTTATTATCCTATAGTTATTTAAATGATATACTTGAATTAACTGATCAAGTGGCGTGCTGTGAGCATGAAGTTGACCACAGTAGATGTCGACTTTACTAGTAAACTAACCGAGTCAATGGAGTTAGTGATATTTCAGGTCGTTGGGTGAAATTTTCCATCTTGTGTACCAGAGAATGACAGATCACATAATGTAAGTATGCTTGAGTTTGTTCTTCCTCCTCTAGACTAATCTCTTTTGTGTATGATGTCCCAAGGTTTATGATATGGGTGTCATGCCTTTTTGGTCATTTGCATTCATGTTCAGTTCTTGAATTCTCAAAACCTGAATTGCAATTCTGAAGACCTGAAAGCTTTAAATGATTTCACGAATAGTTTGAAATCTCGTATTAATGCATGGGGTCAGAATTCAGACTGCTGTAATTGGGTTGATGTCCTATGTGAGTCTTCTATCAAGTTGGAATTGAATGGTTCTGGTATGGGACAAAAGGGTTGTGGGTTTGGACCTTGGAAATGAAAGCTTAACTGGAAATTTGTCCGGTACATTGGCTGGATTGCACCACCTACCGTACTTGAATCTCTCGCACAATTTCTTTACAGGTATGTTGCCAGTTATATTGTTCGTGGGTTTGCAGAACCTTGAAGTATTAGATTTGAGTTATAATCATTGTAGTGGTACAATAATGGCTGATGTTAATCTACACTCGATAAGATTTCTTGATGTATCACATAATTTTCTTGATGGTACGCTTGATACAACTATCTGTGCAAACTCAAACTCTCGGTAAACTACTTTGCTGGAGCATTTCCAGTTGGGTCTGGGAATGTTTCATTGCAACATCTTTCCCTTGATTCCAACTATTTCTCAGGAATTCTACCAGATGATTTATGGATGCTAAAGCAGTTGAACACATTATATATTCAGGACAATAGACTCTCTGGGCCACTGATTGGAGTCGCTAATCTCTCTAACCTTGTAAAGTTAGATTTCTCCCTGAATAGGTTCTCACACCCAAATGTGTTTGCAAGCCTGGGAAAGCTGGAGTATTTGTATGCTCATTCAAACTTCCTATCTGGTCCTCTGCCAACTTCTTTGTTGAACTCCCCAACAATTCAGTTCTTGAATCTTCGAAACAATTCTTTTAATGGATCATTAAATCTTGACTGGACAAATATGGTTAATTTAAGGTCCCTTGATCTCGGTTCAAATCAGCTTCATGGACCAATTCCAGATACTCTATCTTCTTGTGGAGAATTGAGAATTCTAAATCTAGCTCGGAATTACCTTAACTCCCAAGTTCCTGATAGCTTTAAGAATCTACATGCTCTCACTCTCCTCTCACTCTCCAATACCAGCCTTCGTAATATATCAGCTACTCTTGAGGCTGTTCAACATTGCAAGAACCTAACCACATTAGTTCTTTCAATGAATTTCCATGGTGAGGAGACCCCAGATACAAATTTTCAGTTCAAAAGCTTGCAGGCTCTTATAATTCCAAACTGCAGGCTAACAGGTTCGATTCCATATTGGTTGAGCAGTACCACCAAATTGCAACTCTTGGATTTATCTTGGAATCGTTTAGCTGGGACAATTCCAGACTGGTTCAGCCAACTAGAATCTCTATTTTACTTAGACTTGTCGAATAATTCACTCTCTGGGGAGATCCCAAAAGACTTGACCAAAATGCCGAGCCTCAGCAGTCGCAATATATCACTTGAAAATCCCTTTGTTGCTCCAATTTTTTTAAAACTCCAAAATGGGAACGGAATGCAGTATAAAAGAGATTAACTAGAGAAACTCTTTTGTGAAACCTCTTTCCTTTTGTATTATTATTTCATGCCAAACTCTTTCATTTATATAATATATATAACAAATATATAATAAAATAATATCTCATAATATCCCATAATAATATCCCATAATATAACAAAATAATATCCCATAATATAATCCCATAATATAACAAAATAATATCCCATAATATAGTAATATCCCATAATATAGTATCACATAATATCCAATCCGTAATACGCCCCCTCAAGTTGGAGTGTGGGGATCAAGAACACCCAACTTGCGCAATAAGTAGGAAAACTGTGGAGCTCCAACAGCCTTAGTAAAGATGTCCGCAGGCTGTGAGACAGATGGAATATATGCAGTACAAATGTTACCTGCTAATAGTTGTTCTCGCACATAATGACAGTCGACTTCTATATGTTTAGTGCGCTCGTGAAAGACCAGATTAGATGCAATATGTAAAGCTGCTTCGCTATCACAAAACAATCGCATTGGTTGAATATGTCGGACTCCAAGTGACGAGAGAAATGACTTCAACCAAGTAAGTTCACAAGTCGCAACTGCCAATGCTCGGTATTCTGCCTCCGCGGATGAACGAGCAACCGTAGGCTGCTTCTTGGTCTTCCAAGAAATCGGTGAAGAACCAAGTTGGACAAAATACGCCGTAAGAGATCGTCGAGTCACGGGACAAGCTGCCCAATCTGAATCACAATATGCAAAAAGTTGAAGAGAACTATCCGACCGGAGGAAAATACCTTGACCCGGAGATCCTTTTAAATACCAAAGAACTCGAAACACAGCATCAAGATGGTCTTGACGTGGAGCTTGTAAAAACTGAGTTAAAATATGAACCGCATAACTGATATCGGGACGTGTAATCAGTAAATAAACCAAACGACCTACCAATCGACGATACTGTTCGGGGTCACGTAAAAGACTTCCTTTAGCTCGGCCAAGAGTATGGTTCTGTTCCATTGGAGTCGCAGCAGGTCTAGCGCCCGTAAGCCCAACTTCGGAAAAGATATCAAGTGTGTACTTGCGTTGACTTAAGAACAAACCAGTCTTGTTACGGGCAGCTTCAATGCCAAGGAAGTATTTCAGTCGGCCCAAGTCTTTTAACTGAAAATATCTATTAAGATACTCTTTAAAAATGGAACAAGCTTGAGTATCATTCCCTGCCAAAATTAAATCATCCACATATACGAGAATTGAAAGAAACACCCTGTCTTTGCGATAAGTAAACAAAGTGTGATCTGCATGTGACTGAATAAAACCATAAGCACGAAGAGCCGAAGCAAGTTTAGTAAACCAATTACGTGGAGATTGACGAAGACCATACAAAGATTTTCGTAACCGGCAAACCTTATTTGGAAATGAAGAAGTAAAACCAGGAGGAAGCCGCATATATACCTCTTCATGTAAATCGCCATGAAGAAAAGCATTATTTACATCCAGCTGATGTAACTCCCAACCTTTAATAACAGCGACAGCCAAGAATGTCCGTACACTAACTAGTTTTGCCACGGGCACAAACGTTTCATCAAAATCAATACCCGGAACCTGATTATCGCCGCGAACCACAAGACGCGCTTTGTAGCGCTCAATGGACCCATCAGCGTTAAATTTCAGCTTATACACCCATTTACAACTGATCGGCTTCTTACCCGGAGGCAACTCTGTGATGGACCAAGTACCATTCTTTTCTAAGCATCAATTTCAGATTTCATTGCATTACGCCAATTTGAATCTAACATAGCATCACTGAAAGTACGAGGTTCAACCCCCGCGGTTACGGCAGCTAAAAATTTCTTATGAGAAGGAGAAAATTTGTCACATGAAACATAATTAGCTAAAGGAAAACGCATACCTGAGGAACTGATTGCCGGAGGAGACGGGGAGGGGTGTACAAACGTAGCCGTGTGACAGACATAATCAGTAAGATAACCGGGTGGTCGTCGATCACGCGGAGGACGGTCGGATTCTGGTGGAGGTGGTGTAATTGCAGCTGAGTCGGTCGAACTCTGAGAATCGGTGGCAACTGGAGATGTTGAATCTTGTTCTTCGACATGAATGACAGGAGATCTGTCTTCCCTAGAAACCGAATGAGACGGGGAAAATGAGTTGCCGCTACTGTTGTTCTGTATAGGATTTGTTGATTACCAACATATGGGTCAGCCCACCCGATTATTGGGCCCAAAGATGGTAGACTAGGAGCAGGCAGAACTTGTGAAGTGGATGGCTGCGCAAACGGAAACACATATTCATCAAAAATCACATCCCGGGAGACGAACACTTTTCGATCTTCCAAATCCATAACCTTCCATCCCTTTTTTCCATAAGAATACCCCAAAAACACACATCGACGACTCCGTGAGGAAAATTTATCTTTAGAACGATCCTTGTGATGTACATAGCATAAGCATCTAAATACCCGTAAATGATCAAGAGACGGTGATTTGGAGTATAATTTCTCAACTGGAGTAAGCCCATTGAGAATAGGAGTAGGCGTACAGTTAATTAAATATGCCGCCGTAAGAACACACTCTCCCCAAAACTCAGTAGGAAGGGATGTTTGAAATAATAGTGCCCGTGCAACATTCAAAATATGACGGTGTTTTCGTTCGACTCGACCATTTTGTTGCGGGGTATCGACCATACTCGTTTGATGTACAATACCATGTTTACCATAGAATGCGTCCATTTTAGATGAACAAAACTCCAAGCCATTATCAGTACGGATAGTTTTAACCATTTTATGAAACTGAGTATTCGCAAAAAACCAAAATCGTTGCAATAAACCGCTTGCTTCACTTTTATCAGTCATTAGATAAACCCACACAGCACGACTAAAATCATCCACAATTGTAAGAAAATATCGGTCAACATTCAAAGATGTTTGACGGTACGGACCCCATATATCGCAATGAATGATGTAATTTTAGAAGTGGTAAATAAAGGTTCGATTCTCGAACTTG